>JABFEA020000048.1:7379028-7395244 GCA_019775915.2 Cyphomyrus plagiostoma
CCCCCCCCCTCCCCCCCCTCTCCTCCTCCCCCTCCCCACCCCCCCCCCCCCCCCCCCCCCCCCCCGCGGGGCGGGCCCCCCCCCCCCCGGGCCAGCCAACAGCTAGGTGCAAACAGACAGAGGTGGGCAGTAACCAAAAATGTACAAATGAAAGATACTGTTGGTTACAACAGCATATTAAAATGTTGAAAAAGTTGAAAGTACAGTACACAACGTATAAATGTGCTGCTGCCTGAATATTCCCTCTCCCAAGTGCAGTAGATGGCATTTTATCAGCGTCTTTGGCCGGCCAGCTTTGGATTGTGTGGCCTTCAAGACAAACGTTCCTTTCCCTAGTAAACCTTCCTGCCAGCCTTTTGGTCTGATCGGAGCTGCAAGATAATTCTAGACTCCAATTTATATCATTAAATTAGTTTAGCTAACTACAGTATCTTGTTTCCCTGGTTATAAATGTGCTTCCAAAAATAGCTTTTTCTGATTTGTTACCTTCGTGTGTATTTTTACCTGAATGAACCTGGTACCTATACATGGGCCCACACTCCTGCAGTCTTCCAGAATGCTATCTTTTGCTCGTGATAACAGAAAGAGGGATATATTCTGCCGCTGCTTGATCGCTCCAGATTGTTATTGTTCTAGAGTAATTAAGGATCCATTATAACTGTTCCATTGTAGCTGGTGAATTTAATTTGTTCGTCTGTCTCCGATACCAGATCGCTACAGGCACAATGTGTGGCATCTTAGTTATTGGTTTACACACAATGTGCTTCTCCAGCCGTCAGGCCACAGCAAATAGCATCAACTCACCAAATTATTAGTGAGAAAACCTACAGCAGTTATTTCATGGTTAAGGATAATTGCTTACTTATGTTACTGTACTTAACATGCCCCGCAATTCTCTTCCCAGGATCTTGATTAAAGCATTTAAAACCCATCTGGCTATAAAATATAGTCAGCCGATTGAACGAACGTCAGCTGGTCAAAAAAGCGTACACTGCATGGATTTAAAAAAAAGGGCGCTTGTATTGAAATATAATGTAAAAATCACGTTTCAAAGTGTAAGACACACATGATTTGTTGTTCTGTTGTATGTCACAATGTTGTAAATTTTCTGTATATTTTTTTACTATCTGTTCTTCCCATTTCCACTTTCATTGTGTTTTATGTGGTTCCCGCCAGAGGAGTCTGCACTGAAACGCCTGTGCGCTTTGGCTGGACAAACGGCAATGTGGCAGCCAGAATCCCCGGCTGCCGCTAATGTGGACCTCCATTCCTCAGTAAACAAGTTCGTGAGAGGAAGCCTTTGTTTGACAGCTATTTCCATGCAGCCCGGTCCTCCTAATACTGTCAGCTGACCAGCCACAAAATACCTGCAACTCTTTTCATTATGTCTACAGCCTAAAGCTGTAGACTATTTTTATTTTCCCAATTTGCTTTGGTAAATACATGTCATATATATGTAACCCCTTGAATAACAGAGACAAATTCCGGTGTTTGACTTGAATTGATTTGAAGTAATTTCATAGAAATATTACGAGATAAATTTTGTTACAAAATCATTTTCAAGGTGTCTTGCTTTACCATGCAGTTCAACTTATTACAACGCGTTAGTATTAGTTATTTTGACGTAACAATCTGATTCAACTCATAAACTCTTAACTCTCATAAATTTTACACTTACCTGTAGCACCGATCGTTTTAACTGTAAACAAGATATCTAAATCACTGTAGTTAATGTTTTAAACTTCTGAATATTATATGATTATATTCATTATATGAAAGCAACTTACAGTTACAAATGGCAGAGTTAAGTTTGTAAAGTGTAATAAAAGAAATATGTCAACACACAAATTTACGTTAAATTAACAAACACTGTTTATATGACGTCTGTTTTCAGATTAACTGAGGGCATATTGTGCAAGTCATTTTGAATCAGATACACAGATTTCTGTCTTACTTGCCATGTAAAAAAATCGTCTATAATAACGATTCGAATGTTTATGTACCGAGAATAATTTATACTATACATTCTGTACGTGACAACTTTCAGAGCTGTTAAGACTAACGCGTATATCAGGTCAGTCTACTTGCATTAATTAACGGAAAAAGAAATCTAGCCTGTCACAGATGCTACGTACTGTATCCATATTTCTGTTATTTATTATATCTCAAACTCGATGCGAAATGTGTACGTGTGTCGTTTTCTCTGGAAAATTCTAAGGAGTGGAAATCCTAATGAATTAAGTTTAATTTCCTTGATATGTATAACTATTCAGGCCTATGGCCGTTCTTTTATTTGATTAAAGGTGTGAAAGCTGGGAAAATAAGCGATCAAATGATAATTAGGGTCATACCCGCGCATTCGGACGTCGTTCGGGTGCGCGCACGCACTGCCGTTGGGTGTGACGTCAGAACGCCTTCGAGCTCGAAAATGTTTGGGAGTGCTGGGATCTTCGCAGGAATTTCCGACGTGGAAATAATACGAGTTTATCCCTGGTAAATCCGGGCGAAACCCAGCGGCTCGGCGCGCCGTGGCTTCCTGCGCTCCCGCCTGGTTCTTGGGGAAACCCGAAGACGAAGTTCGTCGCTTTTTCGGTTTGTTTGCTGAGTGATGTCGAATCCTGGCACCCGAAGAAATGGGTCTAGCATCAAAATCAGATTGACAGGTAAGCGCGCTAGCTAAAGCCTGACCCGGGTTAGCCGCGGCTACCTGCCCTTCCCCACTTCATAAGCTTTCCAGTTCGTACGTGCCGCCCCCTTCATCTTAAAGACCTAAAAAGCGAGCCTTCGTAAACGACATACATGCTGGGAGTGGACGTTGTGTTCCGTTGAGGGTGGTGGGTGGTGGTGATAGTGCCGGGGGAAGTTTAAAAAAAACGGCCGTCGCGCCCGGTGTGTTTAGCTCCGCTGGGGGTCCCCCGTCACGTTGCTCCTTCTCGGCGCTGCTAACATCCAGGCGCCCCGTCTTCGGTATGTGTGAGGAAACCCTGTGAAATGGGATCATATCCAGTCTAGCCAGCTGGCTGTCGCCCCTCACGACGGATTTAGCGGTGCCTTCTTACGTCTGCTGCCGCTATAGCTACCAGGGAAAACTAGTCTGCTAACGAGCGTGAATTCCCTTTTACAGTATTTACGCAATAATTAAGCCTGCAGTTTGGAGATTGAAAGTTTCCTCTATGATCTGCCAGGGAATACTGTATATATGATTATGTAGCATTAAAAACAAACTTCCCACGCTGGTGACCGGTGTTACTTCTTAGCCGGAACCTGCAGTGCTAGTAGATGCAAAGGAGAATTAGCTTTTTACCAACCGATTGCTCCTGATAGATTTAAAGTCCGGAGCCATTGTTTCTTATTAATCAAAGTGCCCATGCTAGCAGACGTAATTTAGGTTTGCAGCAGGACCTCAAGAGTAAAATATAGCTTTCTGGGAGCAGATGTCTCTTTCAGGAGCACAGTGGTGGTGATAATGCAAGTTTCAGATACAATAGTAGCTTTGCCGTAAAACAATGTGTGGTGTTTTTTTTTCCATCTTTAAGTGAGGTGAATATCTTTCCTCATTTGCTTTCAGAAAGCTTGGAGTCAGTTTTTTTTTTATTAAAGACTTGAAGTTTACACGCTGGTGTGTCATCCATTCAATCCTGAGATCCGGAGTGCTGAGCTGTTCTTTCACGGGAGACGAGAATGCACATTAGTTCCTCCCAGGTGCTTGGTTACTTTGTCTAGCTTTAATTAAGCTTTCCTGTGCTGACATTTCTGATCAATTTTAAAATTTCTAAGAAGGAAACTTGGCATCACTTTACCTGTGTATGTAACAATCCAGTAGCCTGCAGGTGAGGTGAAGCACTGTTTCTTGTTTTATCTTGTTCCAGATTGACAGATGGCACATATGATCGAGCCTGTTGGTCACAGACATGTGGTCCACCTGGACATTAGTAACCATGATCCATGTATGGTGGATCCATCAATTTGTTTGTTGCAATTCTGTCCACCATTTCGTAGGGTTGTGCCGTCTGGGGCTTTAACTGGCTTTTTGCCTCAGGCCATATCGATTGCGTTTACAGTCTCTGTCTGCCAGAACGTAGTGGGGGTGAAACAGGCATTTGGCTAAACCCATGTTACCTGGTGCCACTGTCAGTTTATGTGAAAGAAAATGTAATGGTGCAGTATGGATGAATCCAAGTGAACTCTGGGAGTTTTTTTATGTCTGAGGGTAGCACTGTCGCTCCATACTTCCGTGGTTAGGGGTTTGGAGTTGCTGTGTTCTCCCCATGTCAAGTAGGTTTCCTTCAGGTTCTCTGGTTTCCAGTGAGATGGATTACTGTCTCTGAAATGCCAATAGTGTGTGATTGGACTGGTATCCCATCCAGAGTGTTCCCAGGCTTGTGCTATATAATTCTTGGGATTGGCTCCACGCCCCTCCTACACCAGATAAGCGGTAAGCGGTTGAAAAATGAAACTTCAGCCTCCCCCCCCCACCCCCTCCCCGACAGCTGGTGAATTTTTAAATGCATATTTTACATGAATTATGTTCCTGGAAACGGAGGAGTGTCTGTGGGAGGTAGTCAAGGAATCATCCCCAGCCATGTGCCAACCCCCTTTCCCTCAAATGCGCATAATTGGCTTTGGAATGTCTGTGTCATGTAACGAGGAGCATGGAGATGTTTTGCTGGCCAGCCGGCCATGTCTCTTGGAGGAAGCATGTCTGGCTAATCTTTGGATTGTCTGTTTAGTCTGCATAGCATCAGGGTGTCATTGTTAGCTTGAAAGATCCCTGTAAAGTTGTCCAGCTATCTGATCCATCTCTGGAAAAAGTCTGAGGTCTTTTCAGCTACTGTTTTTTTTAGTTTCTGTTAGTCGCAATATGTCTGTTCTTGAGAGTATGATCAGTATTTACATAGTGGTAAGGACTGTCATGCCCCTTCTGTTGCCTGCCTGTAGAGATGGAAATGTGCTGGAAATGATTGTTTGTAAATGAAAAAGCTTGTCCCATCAACTTGTATCATTAATATGATGTGTCACTTGTAATGCAAGCCAAAAATGCCTTTATTTGAGCAAAATCAGAATAAACTGTAATATTCCTTATAGGGCACCTGAGTTACCTCACTGCTTGGGAATTGGTGATGAGTGGAATTACACACAGATTAGTCCAGACAGGTTTTGTTACTTTACAGTCAATCTGCTTTCGGTACTGTCCAGGCCTCTTCCTGCAGGTATTTTTTTAAGGGTGATTAGAATTACAAATTCCCATTTACTTCTGAGTAAGTACAGTGTTAAGCAATATGAAGCAATAAGGAAATGCAGCTTTGCCTTTTTCTCTTTTCATTGGCCGATAACCTAATGGAAGGGAAATTGTTTTTCACTGCATTGGATCTTAGTGAATCACAAAATGCGGAGAACATCTGTGTTTGTGTAAACAGATATGTCTAGTCTTACATGTGCCATAAACCCAAAACTATCATGAGCATTTCACTCTAACAGTGATATTTACTTTGTGTAATGGCATTTATACACTTGGATGGACATATGAAATCAGTTTTTAGCATTTAGTTTGGCATTTAGTATTTAGACTCAGTTTGCTTTTGAAACATCAACACTGGAGGACAGATGTCATTTTGGCCTGAGCTTCCTTCGGTGTGGTTCAGCTTTCTGTCATCCTCCCTTGTCATTGCTTTGCAGTGTGCTGTGATATTTATGTTTAGCACCCGTGCTCTTGGCTTGCTATTCTGAAGTCACTAGAGATGTCAGCATTCTGTAAACTTTTCTGGATGGGGCTCTTTGTGGAGCTACAGATGACAGAGAGCCTTCGTCTGTCTCAAGGCAATGACGTTGCCAGGAGAGTAAATGGGCATTTTGTGTCTTCCTGCTCCTTTGTGACCCTCGCCTGACTGTCTGTTTTTCGGAACTCTTTTGGATTTAAAGATCACTATCGCTAATTCTAGCAAAGGAGATACATGTTGGATCAACAGAGATATGTTGGATTACAACAATAAGAAAAAGACATTTCCATCTCCCTGAATCCTGGCAGAACAGAGCAGATTCCTTGGAGCTTTTCTTGTATTTTTACAGGGCCGCTTTCTTGAAGTTTAGGCCATTTTTCCCACAGAGGAAAATGAAGAACCCCTTACTGGTATCAGTTGAGGGTGCTGATTGTGACCCGTCTCTCAGTTTTGGTTTGTAATGGGTCCGGCACCAACTTTTGGCATGACCTGTCCACTCTTGCAAAGTCTGCTGCTGCTGAGTGACCTGAAATGATTTGAGGAAGTTCCTGGTGTTTCTCATTTTTTGGATGTCTATCAGAGGGCATTTCTTTTTAAGGAACATGCAGCTGTGGATAATTTCATGACAGGAGTATAGAAACGTGTTTTCAACTTACTCGCCGCATTCGTACTATCTTCATCGATTTATGTATTTGAATTACATAGTGTTTAACTATTGATGCATAACAAGTGGGACAGTTTTTCTCATTAGATACAATGATCTCTGGTTGGCTGACTTGTATGGGCAACATTGCTCTTAGCTGTATAGATTTTTTGGAAATAGGCAAAGCTAAAAAAAAAAAATGTTGGTGTTAGTTCCTGGAGTTTTTGTGACTTTAGCTAGACAAACAAATCGCTTGAAAAGCTGTGCAGACGCTGTTTCCTAGCCCTGCTGTTTCCAGATTCTATATCGTGCGTTTCTGATAACGAGCGCCTCGTGTTTCTCAACAGAGATTTGGGGATTGGAATCATAGGCTGTGACAAGTGATGGATTTGTAGGGCACTTGTCTTTTGAGGCACCTGGTCCATGGAGCCTCCACACAATATCACTGTGCAAATGCTTCCTGGCTGCAACACTGATGAAAATTAAGGCGCATCTTCTGAATGATGCTGCCCTTGCCTGTGAAACCCTTTTGGTCTGTAAGAGCTGAAACTATGCCTTGCGCGGGCAAGCCTGTGTCCGACCGTCACATCCTCACTCACCTTCCATTGCTGTTACTGCAGCACGGTTGACTGATGCCTACTCTGAGCTCATGTGACGTGTGATTTTTCTCCCGTGGCTAGGAATGTTCCTGCAGTGGAGTGGAAGTTCAGTAATGGAAAAAAAAGGCACTGCATGTTTTTTTTTTTTTTTTTGTTTTGTTTTGTCTTTCCTGCATACCTCATCATGTCTTTCCAGAGTGAATTGATTATCATAACCCAAACTAACCTACATTATGAATTCCTGCCAGTAGTCCTCTGTGCCCTGTTACATTGTGCTCTGTTCTGTTGTTCTCCCACCCTGGTAGCTCACAGCCTCGTCCTGAAATAAACCTCCTTTCCTGCCAGGCCAGTCGATCTCTGGGTCTAACAAGTGGCCTGTTGTCTTAACTAGCGATCTCCATGCCGGCAATTGGTGCTGATGGCTCCCCCAGGCACTGCTCACCTATTTATGTTTGTGAGCTGTGAGGAAAGGTCCATCCTCTTCCCGCCCATGTCTTGGTGTGCCTTGCTTTGTTTCTTTCATGGGTGCTATGGGCTACGCTTCAGCTGGAGCCTAAACTGTGGTCAGGCCTTTTGGTTGAGCAGTGGGGTGACCAACGGTCTGTGTGGCTAGTGTTATCTATACGAACATTAGAAGCTTACTTTAAATGGGTTTTCAGTTGCAGAATTTAAGGGGACAGACTGGCATAACTCAGCACAAGACTGAAAATTGCACATTGTCCCGCTAATGTGGGAATCATTTTTCGTAATCCCCCACTTAAATTTTCATTCAGTGAGACTGTCCACAGGATGGATTTCAGGGATGATGCAAGGCTTTTTAGCCCCAGAAGTATTTTGTGACTGTATGAGGGAGCAAGAGGTAATCTCCTGACTTTTTCACGGAGAGTATCTCGAAGCCCGTTTATCTTCCCGCTCAGCAGTTTGGATGGGAAGTAATTCTCTGAGAATAGCTTAGTTCGTGATGGAAGCCAGTAGCAGTCTGAGGGTGGAGGTGAAGACGCCTGAGACAGCTTCAGTGGACCTGGCTGGGGGTGGAGATGGCAGATCAGCAGGTGTCCGGCATAGAATGCAGTGCCACTGCTCTGCTTACACATGTGCTTCCTGTAGGTTACAGGATTACAGTGGCACCTTGTTAATCCCAGGCAAACGCCTTGCATCCTTTTCCTCCCTTAATCCCCCCATGATCACGGCGCCCAGCACAGATTCCCCCTCTCTTTGCCTCTGTATCTGCTGCTGACACGGCGCTTTAGGGCCTGTCTGGCTCCAGCGTTTCCAGCGGGCCCATAGCATTCATGCGTTATTTACCATGAACCATATCAGAGCCCTTGGAGGCCCCAATTGTTGCGTATTGTCCCCTCTCCTACCACCCTCTGCCAAATTAGGCTTGACTACCTGATGGCTCTGGAATGCACCCTTACCTAAATCGACTTGCATAGCTCATGATTTTCCACTGATATTTCCACCAGCTGGATACTTCACTGATGTAATTTTGATCGAAAGTCTTACTCAGGGTGTGGGGAGGAGAGGTTTCCAGCTGCTTGGACCAGCAGCTTTCAAGCTATTAGTCTTCAGCTACTGCTACCCATCCTCCGCCCTTCTAGTATGATAACAGTGCATCAGTTTGTGCTGAGTGTTTCTTAATGATTCAGCTTTATTCCCCAAAAACATGTCGTATCGGGTCAGCATGCAGTTCATTTGTCATTGTGCTGTGAGTGAGTGTGTGGTTTACAGTAACTGCTGGATAAGCCCCATGCTCTGGCCTTCTGCTGTTCCAGCCTGCCTTGGGTGGCCCGGCTGCATGTGCTTCATTACACCACGTGCTGCCCCTAAACACACAGCGCCAAAGGATGGGGACTATGGCGTGGGGCTGCCCACCTCGCGTCACGCCTGCATTATATGTGTGTGTGGCGCGCAGGGTGTCAGGAATCGCTGCACGCTCAGCATCGCCTTATACCCCCATCCTCCTAATTTTATGTCTCACTGGCTTGGCATCAGTCCCTTCTCTTCCAGAGCTATATTTATGTTTACTCATTTATTTAAAGTCTGCCAAATCGCGCCCTCGTGAAATATTCTCTTCCAGGTAATTTGTGGCCCCAGAGCAAACAGAACTGTGAAAATGAAAGGCAGCCATAAGGGAGTGGAGATGCTAAGCTCTTAGCGTGCGAGTGGTGATCTTCACACAGCCGTCCAGCATTTCAGCCACGAAGGATCACATTTTTCAAAGTCTTAGCAGGTCTGTTTTTTATTTTGTTGTTCTGAGTTTTCGGTTGAGTTGCGGTTAGATTTTTCTCGACAGACCCGTTCGAGGTCCAAATTGATATATTGAACATGTCTCAACTGAGATTTCGGTGGGGGTGCAAGTTGAAAAAAATTAAACAGACTTGTTCAGCATCCGTGTTGGCCGAGTTCCAAGGTTCTACTGTAATATTGTTGTTAATAATAATAACAAAGATGTATTTTGCTCAGGAATTGAAAAAAAACATGATTCTCAGTTAAAAGACATTGATATTTCAGGCAGAATTACTAATCAAATTTAGCAGTCATCATTTGAATAATTCCATTAATCCCTGCTCCCACCCCACACATGATGAAAGGTGCTTGGACACAAAACAAATCAGTGCAACAAATCACTTGCTTTTGCGCAATATCGTCTCTGTGGAATTCAGAATATTTCTATACAGTGAAAGACAAATGTCTTCTGGGGATCAGTTCTTGTTTGTTTGTTGATCTCACTCTTATTTTTGTTAAACTTCTCACAACCGTGCCACGCTATGAGTGTGCAAGGATGAGAATGATTATGATTGGCTTGGACACGGAGAGTGCATGCAAGAACTTCAAAATGAATAAACCATAAATGTAGAGAATGAATAAATCATAACTTCATAATTTATACAAACTTAAATTTCAGCTATAGATGCACTGATTGCAATCTTCTTGGTTCATGTCCAATTTTTTTTGAAAGTGTGACCTGCTGATTTTTTCCCAATTCTGATTTTCTTTATGCATTTTTTTTCATTATAAAACAAATTGTTAAACTGCAATTTCCGCCAAACTGCACTAACTTACAGGATCTTCTCTCACTTGAGTCTCTAAATAAAGTACTCTGTGACTGAAAAGAGATACAAATAAGAATTAACAAAAAATGAGCTGCTGTGCACCCAGCTTTATCTGATACCTTTTACGTTACCAAACCAGAGCAGGTGCAACCGATTTAAATAACAAAACAAACGTCAGTTACTTATCATTTTCCAGTTTGTTTTAATTCACCAGATAACACAACATTGACCTTTTCTCTCTTATTTATTCAACTTAAAAAGTCCATAGCTTACAAACCTCTAAATAACCCAAGTGTACTATTCTCTTCCAAATAATAATAGAGGGTAATATTATAATACCAACATTGCATGTTATGCACATACAATTCTTACATCACTAGTAAGCTAGATTACAATCAAGCTTTTTCATACCTTCCCACTGTACGGACATTATATTGCTGGGGGTTAACGTTTTAAAACATTTTTACTCTGTCATAGGTTTCCTATCTTTGAAATTTTAATGATTATTCCTTTTCAAGATTGTCTAGTGTATGTTTAACAATCAGTTTAAAGTTTACCTCCGATGTGTCACCACGTTTTTGTTGTGGTTCCCCCATGGTTTATTTTGGCTTTTCATGTATTATAAATTGCCAGCTTTGTGTCGTCTTCACTCACAGTAGAGTGAAGACATGAGTGTGCATGTGGCTGTGAGGCTATTGCCAACACCTCTGTGATATATGACATGTGGCGCATGCATGAAACTGCCTCAGCTGAGTCCACTGAAAAATGCCCGATTTTGGTCCCTGACCAGTGCATCTCTAGTATTACCTCCAGTATTTGGACTAGCTGTCGGCACCCTACCCAGTTCTTGGGAAATAGTGAACAGGGCGATGAGGCTTGAACTGACCATGCGGCATTGCAACACATGGTAATAAAACCCCATAAATCAGTGTTTGCTGACAACAATCCATGTAAGTCCATTAAAAAAATGTATTAATGGCTGAGCAAAGTCTGTGATAGTTTTGGGTTTATTTTGTGAAGTATTTTTTTCTCCACACACACACACACACACACACACACACACACACACACACACACACACACACACACACACACACACAGAGGACGTGTGATCCCTTTGTCAGCAATCCACCCAGGACTGCTTGGATGGGCAGGCATTTGGCATTCCCATTCATGCCACAGGCTCCTGTGTGATTGTGCGTTCCTCCCCCTGTGCTTCCTGGCCTCGTTGCTGCCTTTTGCAGATCCCGGTAATAAGGCCCCATGAATTTATGAGTGAGTTCTCTTTATGGCCGCTGTACTGCTTAAGTGAAACGGCCAGATCAGGTTTCACAGGTGTTGCACTTTATCACTTTTATTCACACAAGGCTTGATGAAGGTTTCGCCGACTCTCCACGGTCACACCTTTTGAACAGCTTTATGAGGTTAACTGCAGACATGAGGACCAGCTTGGCTAAGGAGCATGGCTCTTGTCTGCAGGGATGCTTGTGAAATCAAGCGGCTCTGTGTGTAACAGACCTGGGGGCTTTCTGCATTGGCAGTTGTGTAACAGCTGTACAGAACCTCGTAATGAGTCAATGAGACATCGGCATTCGTTCAACTTCATCGCTGTTCTTCAAGTACCTCATTTTGCTTAATTTTACTGTGTGTTCAGTTCCGCTTGCAATGACAAACTTGCAGTGCTTTTTATCTGTAGACCATCTTCTGCATGTTACTGCTTTGTTTTCAGTTGAAAATGACTGCCTTTTCCGCGATGAAATAATTGCCAACTGGATGTTTCGCTAAATGTTTCATGAGACTTAGGCATTGGAAATGTAAGGCTGGCTGGCATCCACGTGAGCCCAAGGGCTTCGGAAGCCGGCAAGGTGAAGTGGGGAATTCAAGCCTTGTTTAAGCCCCAGAACTGGGACTGGAAACTATAGAAGAACTGAAGTACAAAGTCTCCTTTGAGTCCCATGAGGCAGCTGTCAGCTTTCAGTTTCGTGTGCGTGTGTGTGTACACACACCAGAGTTCTATTTTTTGTCAGTAAATAATAGGCGTCAATGTCTTTATTTATCATTTTTAAATGCGGTTTTCTAGTGGTGCTTGGAATATTATGTTACTATGGTTGGCAAATAAAGGTTCATTGCTCAGCGTGACTTTAATGACACGCTGAAGTCAAAGCTTGTATGTGTGCTGTCTTTCCCCTGCTAGTTTAAATACGCCCTTTGTATACATATTGAAGCATTTTCCTCTTGTTCACCTTACAAGGCAGTAAAGTTTTTAGGGAAAATCCCAGCTGTGCACAAATCTGCTAATTGCAACATTGTGTCAAAATCAGTTTGTGCATATTCTTATCTAAAGATTTACAAGTTCTTTTCATAAACAAATAGTTTATGCTGCAGATAGCCCTGAATTTGGAACAATCCTGCTCACACTCGTGTGTGGAGTGCGCGTGACACTATAGATGAAGCCTGAAATCCGTCGCGGGCTGGCAGTCAGTTTAGGAGAGGGTGAAAATGGAGAAAGGAGACGGGCGACTCAGACAGCAGGCGTCTCGACACTCGCACTGTAGCGTACAGGCTGCGATTAACCTTGATTAGCTGGGTGGTCTCCGCCACCTGCACCCCCCAAAACGAGACATCTGGTTAACTTCAAGTACCTTTCCCTGGACAATTTAACAGGCTGGGTCTACATGCTGCTGTACGTCCGACAGTCTTCTTAAGCATCTGGCCCAGCTTTCAGAAAATCCCTACAGTGATGGAGGCACTTTTACCCTACAGGAGGCGCCCTTCTCTTTAGTCTCTATTGCGGCGGCTTCCCTTCGTCTTAATGGATCCCATGTCATCTTGCTTTGCGTGTGTGAGACATGGCCTTAAATGGAGAGCTCAGTGGGAGGGCTGGGACTGGTGAAATAAGCTGGAAAGCAGAATATGACCAACTGCACCCCCTCCTGCACCCCCCCCCCCCCTTGCTGAATATGCCACCCTACCTTGCAAAGCCAGGTGGGCACTTCAGTGTTTTATTACAAACTTCAGACCAGCTGTTCAGTGTGCAGCTTGAGCTGTCTGTAAGGCAGTAGTCTTGTCGTTTGGGGGAATCCAGTGTTATTGGCCCAAAGGTGTGTCACAGCACGTTCAATCATCAAGCATATACTGTAGTATTGTATAAGGTACTGTTAAATAGGCCTACAGTGTGCCATTATTGAGATGGATATTAGTGCAGGTACTTCAGTGGGAGTAATCTTGGGTTTCTTACACTGTCCCACAAACAGAAATGGAAAGTTCCTTAGTGCTGTTGTAAATGATTGTATAGTTAATGAGACCTGCTACCCTTGATTAGCAGTTAGAGATACTCTAGAGGTTTTTCTCGTAGTTTCCTCAACTTGTCCTGCAGACATCGATGTCTGTACGTGCTGGGCTGGGCTGGGCTGGGCTCCCAGTGGTACTGCGAAGCGTTTCACTAACCCCAGCTGGATGAGTGTTGCAGCACTGGAAAGCATGAGGACCCCAGTCATAAGAACACAATTCATGGTAAATCCCCATTTTGAGTGTCAAACTGAATTTTCTAAAATTAGATTATTGTACATAAGACAAAAATGAGTCCAGTATGACTCTTCTTTGGTACGAAATGCTCACTAAATCCATATAACCTCGTCCTTAATCTTTGTTTGCTGTGGATGTTCTTCACTCAGTCATATGGTAAAATATTATGAAACCCAGACCAAGTACATTTACAGCTCTGTGAAACGTGGCCTGTTACTGTATATCATTTTAAGACTTGCCTGGCTGCTTGACATGTTTCGGGGCTTTTTGTTGTTAATCTGTCAAATTACCACTGGATGCGATTATACTGTAGCTCGAATTTTCTACCACATATCTTGTCAAAGGAAAATATTATCATCTTGAGATTAAAAGGTCACCTTCAGTTTAAAAGTGACGTTAATTGCATACTTTAGCTGAATCAGTAGTGGATTAATAATTGCTGCACTAAGTAAACTGATTATAATATGTGAGCACCCAGTTCACAAGAATGGTGTATAATCAAACATCAGTTAAATATGCTTGTAAACATCATGATTGCTGTTTGTAGAGGACAGTGAATATGGCTTTTAAAAATTCCATGTAGCTCTCCACCCCCCACACTGTCTTTTCTGGTCATTCTTGGCCTAGGGTGAGCTCTTAAATTTGGGTGGCTTGGCTGTCTGGTGTCCCTCCTGGGCAGAGCCCAGTCTACTCTGATCTGTCCTCCTTGTACATGCTTCTAACCCAGAGAAGAACAATATCCAGAGAAGCACAGTCACATGCTGTACGGATTCCCTTTACTTTACAAGCCGTTGAGCAGGGCTGCAGGCCTGCGAGGCTGGGTGGAGCGACTCCGCTATGCGAAAGACGAGCTGGTGACTCATGTGGCTTTCCTGAGAAATCTATGATCTTATCAGGCCCATTTGGCGAGTGAGCCCTGCATCTCCTGCAGGATGTGGTGCACACTTCCTCCTGACTAACACCTTACAGCTACATGCACGTCACCTTCCGGTATACAGCTCCTCAGAGCAGTGCTCCATCCTGGGAATCAGTTAGGTGGGTGAGTCATCATGAGGAAGTTTCCGCTCTCCCTGTACCCCACCTCTGTGTGGGCGTGTTGCTAGAAATGGTGTTGCAGTAGAGCCTGGCCTGAAGGATATGGTGGCTGGGTGACCTGCCACATCCTTACAGAGAATTCATGCATTTAGGGAATTGTTGTCATTTTCTATTCCCACTGTCTGTGACACTCTGGTGGTACAGGGGCCCTGTTAGTGAGCACAGGATGTGGCACAAACAAATAAGTACCCTCATCCTCGCCCTACCATCACCATCTAAGCTCATCTTAAATAATTCAAGTGCTCTTCAACTGCACGGCCATTTATTGGGCTAAGGGCCAATTAGGAAGGGCTGAACCAGAGGAGGCCTAGGCGTGTGTCTCACTGCTGCCACTTTACGTGTTTTGCATTTTAATGAAAACCCCCACTGTCCAAACATGATGAAAGCTGCCTTTAAAGCCTGCATTCGTTTTCTTTATCCGTCTGCCCCCTCCAATCCTGCTGTAGTTTGTCAAAAATACCTTTGATTGTAGCTTGCATCTTCAGCAAACCTCTCATGTTTGATTGTGTGCGCCTGTGATATGCCCCCGAAGGTGTCGGTGTCCATATGGGGTTTTGTTTACAAATGCAGGGTTTAAGAACATGGCATCCACCTATCAATTAGGTCACACCAATGATGATAGTTATGATAAACCTTATTTGATTAATTGAACATTTTACCTTGTATACAGTTAATGAAAGATGACTTTTTTTTGTTTGTTTTTTTGCTGTCAAATTTCATTGACAAGATTTGTATTGTAAATATGTTCAGTTGTTAAAGCTGGGATGCTTTTTCTAGCGAAAGACTTACGATTTTAAAATAATTGAAGGAAACACACAGACGAATTTTATGGTTATTCATTGAATGTTTTGAACAGCCACAATAAAAGCACAAATCACTTGAAATGAAAACGTATCATGAGAAGGTCACATTTTAGTTTTAATATAAAAAGCAAGTTTCCTAAAAGTAGAAAATAGTTTGCATTTCTTGCAAACCAACTGTTTTGTGATCACGTCTGTCTGGGTGAAATTGATCACTATAAGCAGATGATCATTATCAGGTTTTTTTTCCTCTCATGCAGATTGCCATCTAATTGACATTGTATATTTATTACATGAATATAAGGTAATGAAACGGAACAGAATCACTGAATACTGAGTTTTGACTTTCAAAATACAGTGCAGGTTTTTCAAATGTTTTAAAAATTACACTACTGCACAAATTACTGAACTGTGTATAATTCAAATACACTATAATGAAGTATAGTACTAGACAAAATTATAGCTTATTGTAATTTCGTTACTGCATCTCATTGGCTTGTTTTTGGCTGTTTATCATATGCAGTGGTACCCCGGTTCTTGAACTCACTAGAACTCTAATTTCTTGAAAGTGGTACAAACCAGTTTCACCTAGAACTCGATCTGAATATCAGAAGTCGAACCGTGAATGCTGACCAAATATAAATTGTACGTGCCAGGAAATGAGTCATACTACAATGCAATTCTTACTTGGATGCCTTCTTCATAGACTGGACGATTAACCAAATAAAGCAGTGCAACATTACAGTAACTAACAATAAATAAACCACTAACTTACGTGTAC
>JABFEA020000048.1:7401318-7412499 GCA_019775915.2 Cyphomyrus plagiostoma
GGTGACCCTACCAGGGGCATAAAGCCCCGGGCAACTTAGCTCCTGGGATCATTGGAACACGCAAACCCCTCCACCATCATAAGGTGTCGGCTCCAGGAGGGGAGAGAATATTTATTACTTTTTAAATTAGCAGTGAACATACTTAAAATACTTATCACATAAGCTGTAACTGTGTTAAATATAGGAATAATAAAAATAAATCCGTTCCAGTAAGAGAACTCGGTGAGGCTCCTGCAGCTAACGCTGCATGGACCCCTAATAATTATGGAGCCATTATTATGACTGAATTCCGTTGTTGTGTGAAATTAGATTTGCATACTTGTAATTTAGTTTTGTACACCCATGGGGAGATTTGTGCACTTGTATTTTAGTTTTGTACATCAGTGCAGTAAATTTTGTGTTTTACAAAAAAATATTGTACAGTTGTGTTTTCAAAGTCAGTTTTGCAGATATTTTCAGAAGCCACATTACTACGATTTATACGGAGTTTTCTTTCCCGTTTGTCCTCTTGTAATCCTGACTGGTAGTTGTCAACGCAGCTTCTTAAAAATCTGTGACTCAAAGAACACATTAGTGTGCAAAACTTTTGTAAACACACACTTTGCTGCATGGATGTACAAGACTAAATACAAGTGTGCAAATCCATTTTACACAACCAGGGAATTCTGTCACAATAATCACTCCATAAAGAAGACCTGTAAACAATGTCTGACCATGAAATTGGTTGGTAGTTCATTCATAGCTCAGCAACAAACCAAAATTTATTGTGCCATGAATGCAGTGTTTTGGGTTTCATGTGTCTTTATCCATATGTGCAGTCGCTTTGAGCCACTTCTGATTGGGGAGCATGACTGGCATGTGAATAGTACAGTATACGTAGTTGGTTAAAATGATTGTCACACAAGGATATGGCAGGAATTTGCAAAACTATTCTGACGATACTTTTAAACCCTGGGTCAAATGTGTTGGATAATGTATGTCCTAAATCGCAGTCTTTGTGATTTGCTAATCACATAGTTTCAAAACGAGATTTCAATTTGAAATCGATAAATTGTTCTGGCCTAATATAAAGTCATTTTAGAATTTATGCAACATTTCATATTATAACATTTACAAAACCTAATTGTTTCATTAAAGTCACCCATGTTAAAAACCTAATGCCATATACCATAAGTGTGTGTGCATGCAGAAAATTATGTGAAAATTCCACATTAGAGGGTAGAGGTTAGGAGAATGTGCTGATTACAGTTCGTTGCTGCACCCACCTTACAACAAACCGCCTCAGGGATGAGAACCTGAGTGCAGCCATGCAGTGGGTAATAACTCAGCACCACCCTACTCCAAATGGACCAGTATGAATTCTTTCTCCAGTGGCTGGAGTGCCATTCCTGACCCCAACATCCTCATTTCCCTATAACTGGAAGGACCTGCTTGCAGGGCTGGATGTAGATTAACGTCATACTCAGGACAAAGCAATTGCAGGTTGATGGCCTTGCTCACGGGCCCAACAGAGAAAGATTACTCCTGGAATTCACAGGATTTGAACCAGCAACCTTCCAGTTGCTGGGACAAATCACTAGCCTCAGAGCCACCCACTCCACCCACTTGATTGTCGGTGTGTTTCAGCCATATCAGCTTAAGCTGAGGGCAGAGAGCTGGAATTGCTTCCCTTGAATTCCCAGGGCTTCACTGGATCGCATTTGACCATACCAGCCCCAGTCTTTATCTCAGACATGCTATGTGAATTTTTGCCGGTTTCTTGAGTTCCTCCTCGCTCACCCTGTATATGGATGGTTGTGTCAGTTGTTTGCTTGTCTTGCATGTTTGTTCAAGTTAGTCTGACCTTTTTTCATGCTTCTGATTGTGGCTGGAAAAACAGCTGTAGTAACCCCTGCTTCCTTTTCCTTTCAGTTTTATGTGCCAAGAACCTGGCCAAGAAAGACTTCTTCCGTAAGTACACATCCTGGATTTTACTGCCTTTTCACAATCTACAGTAGTACAGAGCTTCTTGGCAGAGTAGAGATGCACAGAGAATGTGCTGAGGGTGAGTGTCACTCATGAGCAGAAAGTGAGTGAGTTTGTGACCCAAAGGTATAAATCCTAGGAGGAGCTCACCTTGTACTACTGACAAGAAAAGGACTTTATCCTGATTTCTCAGGGAAGAGAAACACTGACATGAGACAGCTGCCAGGTTTCTCTTAAGCTACGCCTGCACTGATACAGTAAAAAAAAAAAAAATTACGTGACTTTCTGAAAGAAAAGATCTGTGTCTGCACTACCGTTATAGCTAGCACTGAAAAAACATCTGTTGTCACACTGCTCCGTGTAAAAGGCAAATGATGCAGCTGTAAGAGTGGCTGTTAATGCATATGTTTGACATTTTTCATTTGCACATTTGACCAAAGCTTTTTATATATTTTTAGAAGTGACTGAGCTGAAACCTGGCAGATGAAATTTAATGTAGATAAATATAAGGTAATTTATGCGGTGAGCAGAAATATAAAGTACATATATTTTATGGGTTCCACTGAAATAAAGGAAGCTGATTATGAGAGAGACCTTGATGTGTATGTTGATGTTTCCATGTCCCACTCTCGCCAGTGTGGGGAAGCAGTTAAAAAGTGGAGTTTAAGTCAAGGGAGGTGATGCTATGATTATATAATTCCTTGGTAAGACCCCAGATAGAATATTGTGTGCAGATTTGGTCACCATACCTTAAACAGGACATTGTTGCCTTGGAAAGGGTTTAACATAGGCCTACAAGAATTATTCCTGGTCTTAGAGGAATGTCTTACGAGGAGCGGTTAGCTGAGCTGAATCTGAGACTAAGGGTGGACATGATCCAGGTATATAAGATTCTAACAAGTCTAGATTTTAAACTGGATTTATGAAAGCATTTCTTTACACCGCGTGAAGTTAGAGAATGGAATAGTCTCCTTGTTAGTGTAGCACAAACTAAAACCCTGGGTTCCTTTAAATCAGAGCTACAGAAGATTTTAACAACTCTGAGCTATTAGTTGAGCTCTCCCCAAAAAATTTGATGGGCTGACTAGCCTCCGCTCATTTGTAAATTTCTTATGTTGTTAAGTTGCGCACTTTATATTTTGTTTATTGTACCTTGAGCGCGTGTCATTTACACCTCTTTTTGTCCAACTAAAATTCTAATTCTAACTTCTAATTCTAGAAGTAGCGAGGTATATTTTTTGAATCATTTGTTTTGACTTAAATGAATTTTATTACTAATTATTTACAAATGCTTGTCTGTTAATCTCACATACAATCATGTGTTTAAAGTAAATGCACGTATTTGGCAAAAACAAAATATCACAGTACTGTAGCGTCGTGTAAATAAAGCTGTACATAAAAGGAACCATCACAGCGACAACACAGGGATCCAGAAATGTAGTCACTACATGTCTCATTCTCTCCCCCTCAGTTTCAGTGCATTCTACTATTCTATGGCTGGATGTCTATCATCAGCTAGAGCTGCAATTAAACTTGGCTCAGGTACAATCTCATTTTAAGCTCTACAATAGTTGTAAACAGCATACAATGTACACAAAAACAGATTAAACTGCACGCAAGTAAGCAAAAACATGCCTGGTACTGAAAGCCCTGTACATCCTCCATGCGCACGTGGCTTACTTCTGTGAAAACATCCCCGTGAAGAATAACTAATTAGGAAAAGAGACATCGAAACGAAGAGAGATAATCAGGAAATGGTCACAAGCGAAATATGAAGCAAACAGCTCACTGATGTAGGCATAACAAAACTTTATTGTTTTTGACCATCTGCACTAATGTGTTGCCGTAAGATTAGTTGTCTGAGAGTGGTGACATTTTTCTTTGTGTCTGGGGAGAAAGGATCCAAGGTAGTGCAGATGGAAGGCTAAATCAGAAGACATTTTTTGCGTTACTAAACGAAAACATGTTAGTGCAGACAGGCCCTTAGTGAATGAACTCTCCGGACTGAGGAATATTCCAACCACTGAAGTGAGAGAGTTCTTGAAGGCTGTGGAGGCCGACGGGAATTGGCTGCAGCTTTTATCCGTCTCACTGGTTCACCGACTGCCGTGGTCCAGGACAGATTAACGCTCATCATCACTCCACCATCACTGCTGGACCATGTAACCAGATCAGTGTTTAAGAGAGAGGTTTATACAATTTGATGTGGTGTCAGGGAGGCTTTTCGCCTCAGAAATCACCCTCTCCGTGTGTGTGCATTCTGTAGGGTATCGAGATAAAATAGGGATATAATCTCAGATGGTAGATCTTCCTGAACCCTCCTCTGATTGATGCATAAGCCATCTTTCCTATGTGATGTTATTTTGGGCAAATCTCAGTTTGTTTCCTAAGCGTCTAGATAAGGTTGTCTGTCTGTGGTAGCAGTGAAAGCGGGCAGCTTGCTGCACTGGTCGCTTTGGATGAAGCACCCTGGGGTGAGCGGTGTGAGTCAGGGGTAGCCAGCCAAGCTCCTTGGCCGCTGCCTTTGGCTCTCAGCGGATGTTTTAAGGACACATCATTTTGGGAGCTGAGTGAGAGCCAAAGTATTGTGTTAATGGACTCTGCTGAGGTGCAGTCGGTGTCCTGTACCCCACGGCAGCTGGAGCTACAGGTGTTTAGGCTGTCCGGTGAAGTCATTCACTCTCTAACTGCATTCAGGAGCCAGTGACAGCTCTGGTTCCTCTCCTCGATCTCAGTCATGGTGCCTGGGGGCTTCCCATCTCCCCGATTGCTGAAAAGAACTAGGTTGGACTCATTGAGAGGCCAGTTACTGTGACTGCCTTTGAGTCCCCTGTGCTTTTTTCACTCCCTCGCTGCTGTAGGGCTGCCGGACCCTTTTGCAAAGGTGGTGGTGGACGGCTCTGGGCAGTGCCACTCGACTGACACTGTAAAGAGCACATTGGACCCCAAGTGGAACCAGCATTATGACCTGTGAGTGACTCATAAGGGGCATCCTGCTTGATGAAGGGTCTGAAAGTTTGAATGTTCTTATTGGGTGCCGAATTACTGATCAGGCAACAGTCATGTCATCAGATGGCTCTTAGGATTCATTTATCTATAAAGCACATTTAAAAATGCAGCAGTTGCCTAACAATTTAAATATATACAATTAATGGAATAAAGCAAACAACAAACAACTCTTTTATAAAGGATTTTAAAGTGACCAAAGTTTGCACATGCCCAGTATAAGCAAGTAGTCTATTGCAAAGCTTTGGGGCAGCTACCACAAAGGGACTGTTACCTCTGAGCTTAATTCTTGTCTTCGACACAACCTGCACCTAAGTGATTGGGTAGAAGAATATTGGACTAATAAATGTCCCATGTGGCTTACCATACCCCCGAAACTTCTGGTACTGGTCCAGCACTTCAGCCTCACCCCAACATATGCACCTCCATCTTTCAGATATATTGGGAAAACTGACTCCATCACCATCAGTGTGTGGAATCACAAGAAGATCCACAAGAAGCAGGGAGCGGGTTTTCTGGGCTGTGTGCGGTTACTCTCCAACGCCATCAGCAGGCTAAAGGACACAGGCTGTATGTACCCCCTGCAACCTTGGACCCAGAGGTTCAACCTGGCCCTTGTGCACCATAGTTACAGTGACACATTGGCCATATGGAAGATGGTGTAAAATTTCAAATGATAAATGTACAGTATACAACCAAGGAAATTCTTTTCTTATCTAACAATCTGAATGTTCATCTTTTCCTTCCTTTAGACCAGAGGCTGGATCTATGCAAGCTAAACCCAAGTGACAGTGATACCATACGAGGCCAAATAGTTGGTAAGCACTGACCCCTGCTGGTGGGAACACGCTGCTGCCGTTTTGCTTGGTTCCTATGTAGTGCTCTGTGGGGCTGCTTTCTGAGTTTGCTCTCCCGCCTGGGGATCACAGTCAGCCTGCAGACCCGAGATCGCATTGGAAGTGGAGGACCTGTGGTGGACTGCAGAGGACTTCTGGAAACAGAAGGGTGAGCCTCATGTGGGCCTGGGCTGAGCCGAGGCATTTTTATGTGATTAATTAGTGACCTCGCTGGCCGCAGGCGCACTAAACCTATTCCCGAAGCTGTAAAAATCCTGTAAAATGCTTTGCTGTGGATTACGGCATACTTGTGTAGAAAAATGGAAAACTGATTCCCAGTCCAGCTGTTGACTGGTTTTCCTGGCTCATTTTTAGTGTTTTTGCCTTATAGTGCTGCACAGGGAGATGCTGTAGAATTCGTGTATGGGCTCAGGGTTGGGCTGCGGTTGAGCTGCTTACCCAGCTTTCCTGAGCCCCCCCTCCCCTTTCAGACCTGTGCTAGAGGACTCAGGCCCTGGACGGCCGCTCAGCTGCTTCTTAGAGGAGCCCCTACCCTACACAGACGGTCCAGGGGCAGCCGGCGGGGGCAGCTGCCGCCTTCTTGAGTCACCCAATCATGAGCCAAGGCTCCAGCCTCAACGAATCAGAAGCCAGGAGGGCCGTGGGGGGCATGTGCACAACACACCTCAGAACCGGCCACATGGGCACCAGTCTCCCGAGCTGCCCGAGGGCTACGGTGAGTCACAGGGACGCCGTGTTGGCAGACAGCCTGGCTCCTTCGGCTCTGACAGTCTCCCACCTGCATGTTTCCATTCCCCAGAGCAAAGAACCACTGTCCAGGGGCAGGTCTACTTCCTGCACACACAGACCGGCGTCAGCACGTGGCATGACCCACGGATACCTCGGTAACTAAAAGCCTGCCTCTTTTTGTGTTAATCACTTTTTTGGAGGGGGCATTCTGGTCGTCATCAAGATGGAATAAAAAGGTCCTAGTGTGTTTTCTGATTTACTAACTTCAGAAATTTTATTGATAACGGCTGTAAGATTATGCGTTTTTAAAGGGGGGACCATGTGACTGATGGATGGATTTATGTGGCTCAGAGTGCCCTCTAGTGTCTTAATATTGTTCCTCACTTAGGGACTTGAACAGTGTCAGCTGTGAAGATCTAGGACCACTGCCCCCTGGCTGGGAGGTCAGGAGTACAGTATCAGGAAGGATTTATTTTGTGGACCATAACAACAGAACCACCCAGTTCACTGACCCCAGATTACACCACATTATGAGGTAATCCTGCAGGGGGTTCTTCATTTTTTGGTGACCTCATCTGATGTGGCATTGACCTTGATCACTCTCATCTACCTACATCCAGATAGTAACAGTATGATATTTGGTTTAAACATATTACTGTGTTGACAGAACCCTGCCTGTCTGTCTCTTCCACTTTGGCTGCTTGTGTCCCTGTCTTCATTGCCTGTCTCTTTGTACCCACGTGTGTCTGTGTCTGCGAGCCAGCCAGCAGTGCCAGGTGAAGGAGTCTAGCCAGGCCCTACCTGCGCAGATGGAGCTGCCCGCGGATGACACCGGCGAGGGCGAGCTGCAGGCGCGCTGTGAGCGAGACCTGGTGCAGAAGCTGAAGGTTCTACGGCATGAGCTGTCCTTGCAGCAACCCCAGGCTGGCCACTGCCGCATCGAGGTGTCCCGTGAAGAGATCTTTGAGGTATGCTGCTCCCAGAGACTCTGCTGCTGTAATGATTCCACAAATTACATGTTTGTGCTTCACCTAGTTTGCCTTTTAATTGTTGCCTGTAGGTGTCAGTATTGAGCTATAACCATCACTGATCCGAAGCTTACTTATTAAAATATTTGTATTTGAATCAATGTGGCCTCCCATGCTCATACTGATCCCTTACGGCTGCCTTATTTATTCGATTTAAGAATCCAGTCACAGTGCGACACTCAAATTGAAGATGCACAGGGTTTGTCAGGTTAGCCCAGTCTGCAGAACGGGGGCTTATGAGACTGTTGTGCTCGTGTCTGCTAGACTTCCGGTGTCTGGGTTTTTCATAAATATTCATGGACAGGTGGACTTGGAATGCACTTTAGCACCAAGTGATTGGCAGCTGAACCCATGCTGCACTTATCCCCGCTCATTAGACTTGGAAATAAGCGCGTGTGAGGTTTCCCATTGTTAAGGAATCCTAGGGACTTTCAGCAGCTGTGTGAGGAGGGAAAACTGAGGTCCTGAGGATTGAGTGTCTTGTTTCTGTCCGTTGACTTAGTAGCACATTTTTTATATATATATAATATATATATATAAAGCTTTTCAAAAAAAAAAAGTTTGTGTTCCATATGATGAGTGCCCAGAGAACAATGTCTGTGGGATGTCCTTCAGGAGTCTTACAGGCAGATCATGAAGATGAGGCCAAAGGACCTGAAGAAGCGGCTAATGGTGAAGTTTCGTGGAGAAGAAGGCCTAGACTATGGCGGGGTGGCCCGGTAAGTGAGCCCCTGTTCCCTCCCCTACCCTGCCCTAGCTGTCAGGGTGCTATCTTAACATTAACATCAGCTTATGGGTAATCTTTCTGCCTTTGCCTCTTTTTTGTCCTAGGGAATGGCTGTATCTGCTTTGCCACGAGATGCTGAATCCGTACTATGGCCTCTTCCAGTATTCCACAGATAACATCTACACTCTGCAGATAAATCCTGACTCCTCCATAAATCCTGTGAGTATCCCCTTTCCTCTGTAAATACTGTGCCTTACGAATCTCCTCCTCCCCCCCTACTTTATGAGGAGTGTTGGTTGATGCTCGACCACACATCGCAGGAGCACATAGTTTACCAAACATTTTAATGCTGCTTTGCCGTTTAATGTGTGGAACAAATCTCCCCGCTGGTATTGGGGTCTGAGGTCCGCAGGAATGTGGCCATAGACCAAGATCAGTTAAAAGCAGTGTTGTAACATAAAAAGATTCTCATATATGGGTGCACAGTTAATTTGTTAGAAGTAGTAATGGAGCTGCGTGAGATTGTGTTCACTAAATATGGATGGGGGGGATGGTTCTCATAGCAATCTGTTATAAAGAGCACATGTCTTATGAAAGGTGTCAATTCACTATGAATTAGGCATGGTAGGCTCGCCCTCTGATCTGCCTGCCTTTTCCAGTTAATTCTGGATTTTGATTTCTTTTAGCTCTGTAAAACTGTAAAACAAGATGTTTGACACCTCGATGACCTTCTGCTGGCTGGGAAAACAGAATGAATGCTTTGTAATGTATGGCATTGTACACTGTGTCTCTGATATGGAATGTAGTCATGGGGGAGGACTGTGATGATAATGCCCCCCACTCCCCGCCACAGGATCACTTGTCATACTTCCACTTTGTGGGCCGCGTCATGGGCCTGGCCGTGTTCCATGGGCACTACATCAACGGCGGCTTCACGTTGCCCTTCTACAAGCAGCTGTTGGGGAAGCCCATCCAGCTCTGCGACCTGGAGACGGTGGACCCCGAGCTCCATAAGAGCCTGGTGTGGATCCTGTAAGTTGACTCTAACTCTGCACTAATGCAGCTCAGAGATGTGACGCTAATGTGGAGAAGCTTGATAACTTTCAGATTTTGAAGGTCCTAGTGGGAACCCAGCATCACAGATAGAGCACAAGACACATCCAAAGGGCATCACAATACAGCCGCCTTGTACAGTATGTGTTTGTGAACATGCAGCTTGTGCTTTTTGCCCATTATCAGTATTGCCCTGGCTTTAATGTGGATGGCTTTTCACTTTAATAACCATACAAGCTCCCTGCTTAGACCTGGTCCTTGACCTGAGCAGATGGCGTGTACTGACTCTTGGCATGAGGCATGGCTCGGATTTAGAGGTCGTGGTCTAGATGAGATGGCTTTGCGTGTTTGATTCACGGACTCTCTGGTTTCAGGGAGAATGACATCACATCTGTACTGGACCATACCTTCTGCGTCGAGCACAATTCCTTTGGGAAGTTCCAGCAGCACGAACTGAAGCCCAATGGTCGCAACATCCCGGTAACTGAAGAGAACAAGAAGGAGTATGTCAGGTGAGCCGGCAGTGTGGCCGAGCTGCCTCTCCAGTGTCCATGTGTTCTGCATGGCCTTTAAAGCTCTGTGGGCTTGTTTCTCATTCAGGCTCTATGTGAACTGGCGCTTCATGAGGGGGATTGAAGTGCAGTTCCTTGCGCTGCAGAAGGGCTTCAACGAGCTGATTCCCCAACATCTGCTGAAGCCGTTCGACCACAAAGAGCTGGAGGTGAGGCCCCACTTGTCGAGAACATCTCGTTGACTTTGCTCCTGTCCCTCCACTGATGCCACCCCGTCTGCCCTTCAGCTGATAATCGGGGGCCTGGGCAAGATCGACCTCAACGACTGGAAGGCAAACACACGGCTGAAGCATTGTGTGGCTGATAGTAACGTGGTCAAGTGGTTCTGGCAGGCCGTGGAGTCCTTTGACGAGGAGCGGAGGGGACGGCTGCTGCAGTTTGTCACGGGCTCCACCCGTGTCCCCCTGCAGGGCTTCAAGGCACTACAAGGTGGCTGTCGCATTAACCGGGCCTACAGTTCCTGTACTTTGACACTCTGACACTGTCGCTGCCTAACAGATACCCGTACTGTTGAAGAGCTTTAGTAAAGCAACTCATGTATGTAGCTGATGGATGTAGCACCAGAGATTCCCCCGACTTATAAGCCAACATTTTTTGGTTTATAGATCCCAATCCGGTAGCCAAATTTGGCACAAACCTGCTGTTCAAACTGCTGGTGTGCATTTCCCTTTATGGGACGAGAAGCATGCAGTGAGCTTCGTAGGGTTAATGGATGTGAGGCAGTATTAACTGGAATGCATGTTTGTAAGGCTCTACAGGTTCAGCAGGACCAAGGCTATTCACCATCCACCTGATAGACGCTAACACAGACAACTTACCGAAGGCTCATACGTGGTAAGTGTGACATTCCTTGTCATGCCAGTTTCGTCAAAGTCATGTTCTCTCAGATACGAACAGAGACTCAATGTACAATGGTACCTCGGTTCTCAAACTTAATCCGTTCCATACTCCGGATCGAATCCTAAAGAGTTCAAGTTCTGATCGAAATTTGGAAAACCAAATAATTGGTTCCTGTTCCCCCAAAATTACACCTAAATCTTTTTTTTTTAGCATTTAAACTCAAAATGAACAGTATAAAACAAGAAGAGCATTTTTTTCTTAATGGCTTCCAAAACGATAAAGATCTTATCCCTACATTACCCCTGTCCTGCCCTGATCGTCCTCTCTTTCCGTGTGCCACGCCCCCTCATTAACCTCGTGTGGGATCCCCATGTGATCAGCTGTTTCTGGTTGTTGTCATTAGT
>JABFEA020000048.1:7412599-7422889 GCA_019775915.2 Cyphomyrus plagiostoma
CATGTGATCAGCTGTTTCTGGTTGTTGTCATTAGTCCTCTGTATTAAGTCCGCGTTTCAGTTTGTTTCCCCAGTTTGATCATTGGGTGCGTTCGACTTGCTTACAGCACTGGCTTAAAGCAACACATTCTGATCCTGACGCAGTGCATTACAGTCAGATGCATTGCGACCTCTCACCCGGCTGCACAAACTGGAACCGCCTCCGTGATGACACACCTTATTGCCCTTATTGGCTGAAGAGTTTAGTTACAAGCATGACATTTGTATCCCAGGCAGTTCTGGTGTGTAATCTGCTATTTCTCTCGAATAACACGTAAAGCAGTGAGAACTGGTTTTTAGGTAATTTACCTGGTAAAATAAAGTTTAAATAAATGACATAAATGCTCTAATAGTACATAGTGGTTTATTTATTGTTAGTTACTGTAATGTTGCGCTGCTTTATTTGGTTAATCGTCCAGTCTGTGAAGAAGGCGTTCAGGTAAGAATTGCATTGTAGTACGACTCATTTCCTGGCGCGTACAATTTATATTAGGTCGGCATTCACGGTTCGACTACTGGTTTGTTCGACTTTCAAGAAATTTGAGTTCTAGTTAGTTTGAGAACCGAGGTACCACTGTATGTGACTTAAAAACATACTCATGCATTTAGCTTTAACGACAGCGGAAAGGATATAATAGTGCTTATTGTTTTAAATGTTAAGTACCTTTAATCCTGCATTCTGCAGAATTGATATGCTAACTGGCTGATCTTCCAGCTATATGCCTGCGGTTGCAACTTGGATCTCATATGTCTTCCCACCCTTTACCCCAGCTTCAACCGCATCGACATTCCGCCCTACGAATCCTATGAGAAGCTGTACGAGAAGCTCCTGACTGCTGTGGAGGAGACCTGTGGCTTTGCGGTGGAGTGAGGATGACAACGGCTGCCGAGTCGCCAGGCAGTGACCGCATATACTGGGGTGGGTTGGGGGAGGGAGGGGGGAGAGCATCGTAACCAGGGGTAGGACACTGGCCGGAGCGGGACCCTACCAGTGCCATCCAAAGGCGGTAGTGCAGTGAGAGCAAAGCGCTCTCTAAGGCATCTTGGGGGATGCCTGGGGGGGCTCCCTGCTCACAGTCGGGGGGCCGTCTTAAAACGACATGGAATCGTTGATGTCTGCTCAGAGCAGGGGAGGCATTCAGCTCATGGTTACTGCAATACACAGAGCCACACTCAACTAGTCTGTGTCAAGGAGCCCTTAAGTCCAGGGCTAAGCTCTTTGACACTGGGCCCAGATGAGAGACAAGCCAATCTACCTAAAGCAAACTCAATAGGAGGGGTTTAGCTGCCAAGGCAAAATACTTCAGTCACATGTCAGTTAGCATTTTGGCTATTGTATGACATCTACCTGTCTGTTTTTCTTTTGTCCTGCTTTTTTCTATATTCTATTTTAATATATTATGACAGATTTATACATTTTACTAGCACACGTTCTTCTGTAACTGACTTTTTTTGTTCTGTTAAGTCCTGTACTTTCACACAGCTGCCTGTCTGCATGTGTCATGGGACCCCAAACGTAGACCTCTTTCAATGTTTGGTGACACAGCAGAGCTTCTCCTAGATGTCACCACCTGATCTAATCAAAAAAGTTTGAGTAACGTGGGCAAAAGCCATCCACTGTTAGGGCACATTTTTAGGGATGTTGAAGGGCAAACAGTTTTCAGGATTTTAAGCTTGAATTTTAATTTTCTTTTATACTGATTATTTGCACATAGGAATGGTTTAATTCCCAGAGCTTTGCTTTTTTATTCTCTAATTTATTCCTTGTCTGTCGTAACAAGGAGAAATGGTCACTCAGTTTAAATTCGTAAGTCTGTGTTGACGGATTCAGGAGACATTTCGTAACCCGGTACCCTGGAGCTGATTTGTTAGCTTTTCCCGAGAGATATTACAGGTTAATTCCGTAACACGTTAACAGTATGTCAACTTTGGATCCAAAATCCATACTACTAACAGTACCAGTCTTGTGTTAATATTCTGTGAATAATCTTTAAATCGTTTTAATGGAACATGACAAAGAAATGAATAGAATGTATTTTTTTAAGAGTTCAGGATATTCAAGGAGGGTTAAACACCACACTGCTTGCTGTCACGAATGCATGAAATATTTTTTAAAAATATTGAATCTGTAGTTAGAATGCGCAGATGAAAATGAGTTTGTCAGGGTTGCTTTTCCTCTGGTTAAGCAGTCTGATGCACTCGTCCTCATATACTTGTGAAAATGCAGCAAGCTCCAGATTTTAGGCATGTTGTGAGATGAAAATCCGTGCTGTTCAGCCTGCGGCTCCCAGCCGTGAGCGGCAACTCCCAGTAAAGCCTGGTGCCGTCTGGCTGAGAGTGTCAAGACCCTCCTCTCTCCTCGATCCTGGTTATGGGATGATGTCCTCAAAGCGGTGGACCCATGCCAATAACTTGGTTTCCCTAGATAAATAATATCAGACCGGTGAATGAAAGAGTGAAAGGGAGGTCTAAAATTTCAGTGTGCATTACCTACAAACATGGAGCCAGGCTATTGTATGTGTGTCCAAATGAGCCAAGTCCATCTTTTTTTTCTGTGTTCCACAACCACTTGATTTGTATATTTTTTTAAACTAATTATTTATTACTATGTAATGTCATTTATGTATTGCTGCTATCATTGCTATTCCATACTTTTCAGAAAAGCTGTTTTGTGAAAACTGTACACTAATCTCTGTATTTTATGTATAAATCAAAGTATTTTAAAACTGCTGCTATTATGAAGATAAGTGGAGTGTTCAGAGACTGATGGAGCTGAGTGCGAGGCAAGGCCAGGCCCCGGAGGTCTCCTTCATGTTTGTGATATATGCAATAAAATCCCACAACTTTATATTCTGCCTACTTTGTTAGCTTGTCTTTATTTTAACGTTCAGCGGGTCAGGGTTGACCTGTACCTGTGTGTGGATCAGAGGTTGCAAGTGAAACCCAGGGTTAAGAATGAGAGGAATATGGGACCAGGTTGCTGTAGCAGTGTGCTTGTGATTGGTGGCCCTTGACAGTACTCAGCGGTACCTGCACACGATTAGGTGTGTTACTGAAGTCATGGCTGTAACCGAGCATGTAAGTGGAGCGTGAGCGGGGAGCGGAGCGGGCAAAATTTAGCCAGAGTGCGGAGCAGTATTTTAATTAAGGCTGGAGCGATCGCTCTGTCTCTCTCCAATTTCGCTCCAAAAGCGCTCAAGTACGACTCTGAGGCGTGCGCAAATCTACCCAGCATTCATCTGTACAATAATCAAGATTTAGATCCACTTTAAAATCTAAAAAGACCTTTCTTGGAACACGTGGAGGCCAGAGCAAAACCTGAGCAAGTTTTATATAGTTGTAGCATATCAAGTCTATAATTTGGTAATCAAATGAATTAGTTTGTCATTCAAATTAGGTCTAATAGTATTTTTAAAATTCACGTAACGCTGTCAGTGACATTTTATTTATAGAGCGAGAGATGGAGAAGCAGCATCAACAGAAAATAACAGGAATTTAAAATGTGGATGCTCAGCCTCTATATTCTTTAAGCTATAAAGTCCACTGACTTCTTTATTTTTAAACCTATTTTTGTGTGTAATGCCATTGCCAAACATGTCCGTTGTTGCCTATATGTTGCTTAAAAATATTTTCTGAGTGACAATGTTCCGTTGCTCATATTTCTTTATGATATAAGGCTTCGATTTAAGGTGACACTTGTTAGGCATGCAGATTATTTGTCCCTCTTAAATTGGAGCGAGTGTGGAGCAATTTGACTGGAGTGGGAAGAAATTTTAATGGAGCGAGGAGCGGAGTAGCTTAGTGTGAATTAGAGCGGAGGAGTGGGCGGAGCCAACAGCCTCGTGAGCGAGGAGCAGAAATTCTTACCACACCACTTGGCTCACATGCTCTGGGCTGTAAACAGAATCGCTCTTTGTTCCTTGAATAGTGCATTATACATGACGCTTTCCCACTGGCATTTTGGACCCACACCATACTGAAAAGAGAGACTAGTTACTGTACAGTTCTAGCTCGCTTCGATTTTTGTTTGCGGAAGGATAAGCTTGGTAAAGGTGTTGCCAGGTTTGGAGAGCGACAGTGACATGAACTAAAGTAACTGTAGCATTCCAAACGGCCATCTTGTTTCACTGACTCATTCCCTGCATGGGGAATAGTGAGTGTGTGAATGTAGCATGTTTCTGCACAGCACTGTGGCTCTTTATCCTTTCCATCTCTTCCTGAACAGACCATGTTCTCACATTACTGATTACTTTTCAAACTAACACCCAACTCACATTAGAATAGCCGGGCCATCTTGTAACTGTTGCTATCTGCATTTCCTTCCTATACCCCTACCCGGCATGGGGGGAGGCACAGGGCCTGGGGCGAGCCAGCTCATTCGTGGCCCCATGGTAAGGTAGCGTGGCCATGCGGGATACATTAGCCCAGGCTATGTGATCACGTGTCCAAGATAGGATTTAGATAAAGTCTTTTTCCAATTTTGGTTTAGCCAAAATGATGTATACAGTTGAAATATAGCTACATAAAATGAAAAAAATAGCATAATCGTAGCCTATCATTATCTAGGCAGGCTTTCCTTTCGGGATGGCTCTGACCACTACGGAGATTTAGATGTCTAAAACAGCAGGTTCACAAAAGCCCTAGATGACCGCTATATTATTCGTCAGATTACCGGGTTGGCTCCTGGACCAGATCAGGCTTGTGCACATGCAACACATAACACCATGGACACCAGACATTTCTTATGGCTAAATTCTTCTGATCAGATAATCCAAAATGCAATGTGGGTTGAGGGCTTGCAGTTAGTTACACCTGAATAACTAAAGATTATGTTGATTAAAACTACATTCAATGACAAAAAAGTTAAACACGCAGATGGATGAAATGAATCTGCATGTGAAAGGTCAATATAACTGTATCTCAATGGTTATAATATCAGATCAAATGGAAAACAGAGTTGGCGGTATGGAGAGACTGCTGGTCCCATGTCAGTAGGGTGTGGCACCCCCCCATCCTCGGGTCTGGACACATGCCGCAATACGGTGTGGAAGGGAGTTGATACAATAGCTGTATCTCTCCTGTGGCAAATTGGCCCCCACAGCTGTTGTAACTGGTCCTCGAGATCCTGCAGATTGCTACTGGGTCTGAACTGATGTCTGAGCTGATCCCACACATTCAGCTGGGGGAGAGATCGGGAGACCTCAACATGACGTGGGCAGTCCTTAGACACACACACCATCTTGTAGAAAGACTGTACCAGGGTGCTGTTTCAGGAGGGGTAATGGTGCATTCCATTTGCCTTGGGATCCGATTTTCGGATGCTGAGATTACATCACATCCGCTAAAAACTTGGGGAAAACTGAGTCGGATGCATTCCATTTGCCACAGAAGTAGAAATACCATGGACCCATATGAAAAAGCAAGATGTTTTGCTTAGCTGGACAACTTGTCAGATTTAAGGTAGCTCAGTTTAATTAGCCCGAACTACCTTAAATCCGACTAATCATGATGTCCAGTTCTAGCCCGGTTAATTGTTAGCCATTGTTAGCAGTATCAGTTGATAGCACATTATGCGCGGTGCTTTACGTATAAACCTCCGCAGCAACAAGTCCACAGATAGGTTGGACGGTATAGTGTGTGCGACCGATTTAATGAGCCACATATGAGAAGTAGTGCTTAAACAGGATGAAACTACCATCTTGGATTCTGAACTCGGGATCCTCTGTGCTGTCCAAGATATTTCTCGGATCTCCAAGGAACGGGAGCGCGCATGTCGTCACTTCTGGCTTCAAAACTCGGAATCCAACTCGTAATCTGAGTTCCGAGGGCAAATGGAATGAACCAAAAGATATGCAGACACAGGATGTCACTGACGAAGCCCTGTGCCATCAGGGTCCCCCGAATCAATACCAGAGATGATCTGAAATCATACCCTCTGGCTCCCCACATCATGATGCCAGGAGTAATGCCAGTGTATCTTGATCTTCGCAACATTGGCAGGATTGGTGCCTCCTCTTATTGCCACCATACGCACACACAATGATCATCCACGGCAATGCAGAACTGAGATTCATCACTGAACATGGTACAACGCCACTTGTCATCAGTCCATGCCTCCCAGTTATGGCATCACTCCAAATGCAGGCGTGTCTCCCTGGTGTCAACAGCAGTCTATTGTGGCACCAAAGGACTTTTCCCAGGATGCTGACTCAGGTAGCTTGGCATTGATAGTCAAAACCTGGTTCCTCCCGGCTCTTGTTATGGCCCTCAATTCTTCTTGCAGCTCCTTTAGTCAATTTTAGTTGAGGGGAGCTTATTGTTCTGAAGCACACAATGGAAAGGTCTTCGTTGCATCAGGCATAGTGAGCACACTGTAATCTAATCTGTAATAACAGTGAAGTATGTTGAGCTTGTGGATGCGGTAGCAGGGTGAAATTCAGCTCATTTATTTTCATTGGGTGTCCCTCTAACAAGAAAATAATTGGCTCCTTTGTTACCATGCCAGTCACCAGCCAGGAGAGGATGACTCCAGAGAGTTTTCCACATCAGGTCTCTCAAAAGACTGTTTTGCTGTCCTGTTTGGCACCGATAGCGATCTGGCTGTATGTGTAACGGAGTGGCTCTTATTACACGGTCTGGGACACAGCAATCTTAGTTCCCTGTGTCCCAGCGCTGCTTTGAGACGCCTGTTTGGATTTAAATTCAAGGATGTCTCGCTACTCAAGTTCTGGGAAATTCAGTCTGGTCGGCCCCTGTCCTTACTCGCTCCACCATCAGGAGCTTGACATCAGTCCAGATACTTCCATACACAGGCATTTTAACTGTGAGCTATGTGTCCATCCGGAGCAGAAAACAGCTGTCTGACTGAAACAGGTCCTGTGTTTTGCAGCCATCCTGTTAGTGACAATCATGGGATTTCTGATGTTTTTTTCTGACTCACTGATCTTGGCCTCTCTGCCCATCCCTCATGGAAGAGCAGGTCTGCATTGTGACTAACACCACATCTCACTTTTATACTGCTGCCTAGGTTTAGATGTCTCATTCTAGATGTGATTAGGACTAAGAAATATCTGCTTAGTGTCAGTCATTCTTTTGGCTTGCTTTCTTGTTTTTTCCATATATAAACCTTCCACGGGAAGAAACCTGATGAATTTTCCCTCTTGCACTTCTTATTTACTACTGGCAACTGTCCTCACATACAAAACTCTCAATATTTCATTGAGTTCAGATGTCTTTTTGGCATGTTGGGGGAAAAAAAAAATCAGCCTTATTGTCAACAGCCTTTCATAAGAGCACTTCCAGATTTATTACCAGGTGCTCACACGGCATGGCAGAATTCCTTGAGAGGTTGAGTCCATTCCTCTATGGCAGAGTAAATGATTTAGTGTTTACCTCCTGTGCATGTCTGCGCCGCAAACACTGTGGCATGAGAGATGTGTTTTTAAGGCACCTGTGTTCCCATTCCATGGAGTATAACAAGCCCCCCCACCCACACCCCCACATAGACACACTTATGCCTACCATCTGTGCCTTTGTTTTCAGCCTGACACTGTGACTCCCTATAAAGTCATGATAAAAGCTCCGTTGCTGGCTTTACAGTATTAGTGACTTAGATTTTGGCAAAGTGTCTAACTCAGCAGGTTTGGGATCTATGTCTCTGTCCAGAAGGTCATGGGTTCAAAGCTTCATGGCTGACAGTAATCATATTGCTGCTGGGTCCTTCAGAGAGGCTCCTAAGTGCTCTAAGGATGCTGGCTTACAGCTTTCTGGCAGCAGAAACTTTCCTGACTGGTGTGATGCTTTTGACAAATATACTGATCAGCCATAACAATAAAACCACTAAAATATTAAGTGAATAAACTTGATTATATCATCACAATGATGCCTGTCAAGGGTGCCATTATATTCTATATGGACAAAATTATTGGGACACCTGGCCATCACACCTACAGAAAGTTTTATGACATCCATTCTAAATCCATAGGCGTCAACATGGTGTTGGTCCTCCCTTTGCAGCTATAGCAGCTGCCACTCTTCTGGGTATACTGGGAAGTGTGTCTATGGGATTCCAAAATGCCAGTACCCATTCATTTGAAAAGTCAGGCACTGATGTTGGACATGAAGACCTGGCTTGCAGTCTCCTTTCTAGTTCATCCCAAAGGTGTTCGATGGAGTTTAGGTCAGGGCTGTGTGCAGGCCAGTCAAGTTCTTCCACACCAAACTCATTCAACCATGACCTTATGGACCTTATATTGTGCATTGGGGCACAGTCATGCTTGAACAGAATAGGGCCTTCGAAATACTATTCCCGCAATGTTGGAAGCATACAATTGTGTGAAATGTCTTGGTATGCTGAAGCATTAAGCATTCCCTTCACTCGAACTAAGAGGCTAAGCCCAATCCCTGAAAATGAACACCATGCAACTATACCTCCTGGCATAGTATTGTCAGGCAGGTAACATTCTCCTGGCATCTGCCAAACCCAGACTCATCCATCAGACTGCCAGACAGAGAAGCATGATTTGCTAGACAGAGGAGCATGATCCGCAAACTGCTCCAGAGTCCAGTGGCAGTGTGCTTTACACCACTCCATCAGACGCTTGGTACCGCGCTTGGTGATGTGAGGCTTACCTGCAGATGAAGCTCCTGGTACACAATTTTTGGGATTAATGCCAGAGGACATTTGGAACTCTATAGTCAGTGCTTGAAGTGGGCTGGAACGCAGCGGAACACAGTTACGGAGCTTCTGTATTTTCGTGTTTTGGGTTCCGCCACTTTTTTCTGCGTTCCGGTACTTACTGAAACTGATCCGACGCAGCGACAGTGGCCTGAGAATAGACAATATCACATCACCGATAAAAGACTACATTACCCATGAGCCACGACAGTGCCCTATCGTATGCATCCACTGAGTCCCAACCAATCGCATCAGGGAAGCAATGCAAACTGTTGCAATTTATACTGTGAATATCATGATGGAATTGTTCACTGAAAAACTCAATAAAAAAAGATACATTAAAAATTAGAGTTCCTGCACTTATTTTTTCCCACTTTAAGCACTGTCTACAGTTACTGAGTCAACTAACTGTTGGCGACTTTTACATGCTATGCACCTCAGCAGTCGACGACCCTGCTCTGTTACTTTATGTGGTCGGCCACTTCATGGCTGAGTTATCTGTTGTTCCTAAATGCTTCCACTTTATAATAATTACGGTTATCCATGGAATATCTAACAGGGAAGAAATTTCATGAACTGATATAATGTCATGGTGGCATCTTCAAAACAGCAGGTCTTGTGGAGTGCTCCCAGTATGCAGTGGCCAGTACTTATAAAGGCCGGTGCAAGGAAGGCTAACTGACGACGGGGTCACGGTTGCCTGAGGTTCATTGATGCATGTGTGGAGCAGAGGCTAATCCATCTGGTCCAATTCCACAGGAGAGCTTCTGTAGCACAAATTGCTGAAAAAGTTAATACTGGCTGTGATAGAAAGGTGTCAGAACACATGGTGCATCACAGCTTGCTGTGTATGGGGCTCTGTACCCACAGACCGGTCAGAGCGCGCCTGCTGACCCATGTCCACTGCTGAAGGCTCCTACAATGGGCATGTGAGCATCAGAACTGGACCATAGAGCAATGGGAGAAGGAAGTCTGGTTTGATGAGTCATGTTTTCTGCTACATCATGTGGATTGCCAGATGCATGTCCGTTATTTACCTAGGGAAGAGATGACATCAGGATGCACTATGGGAAGGCGGCAAGCCAGCAGAGACAATCATTACATTTACATGCACAGCTAAATTGAGCTACAGTTATAGCTCAACTAAGCCATTTAATCAGACTACTGTCTTTGTGCCAGTATACATGTATGGGAGGGGAATAGATTTATTGACTGAAGTATGTCCGACTCTGCTACGATACGTATGACTCCTTTCTGGCTGATAGTATTGGGCATTTTCCGGTTGACCTATTATGTCAGAGACATAAAAATTAATAATGCGTGGACAAATGAAGTGGCACAATCACAGTTTGGTTCGGAAGAACAGACACAAGATCAGGATAGCATAAGGAGAAATAAAGCATTTTGTGTAATATATTATTACAGCACGGTATTGGAAATTTTTCATATATAGAAATGCGAATTTGTTGTAATAAATATTGGGGTATTTATGAAACAAAGGTAACACTTTATAATACTGTTCCGTAGTTAACAGGTAAATATGCAGGAAGTAAGCAGCAACAAAGGAGTAGTGCT
>JABFEA020000048.1:7422989-7433114 GCA_019775915.2 Cyphomyrus plagiostoma
GAAGTTGTCCCTGGGGGGGGAGGGAGTCGGTGAGAGTCCAGGAATGAGTTGCAATTCCCCAATAAAGGTGTCTATTTTACTAAAATTGTGGTTGGTCTTATCTGTGTCGTGGCAATGGAGGTCCTAAAGGGTGTGGTAAGGAAAATTTGTCAATAGCAAAAATAATAAAGTGGAGTTGCGGAGGGGTCTTTCACCCTAGGCCACCACAATCTCCCGATCAAACTCCGCTTCCCAAAAGTTATAAACTGCCTCCGGAACCCAGTTAAGGTACAAAAATTTATTAAAAAAAATATTGATGCAGGTAAGTCTTTCTTCGCTCAGCCGAGCCTTCTCTGTCGCTGTGTGGAGTAGCCTGTGTCAGCCACCTCTTTTACTCCCCCCGACTCCTGAACGCCACCCACTCATTCGGGCATGCACTGCGGACTCAAGAGGAAACGCAGCTTTTTTATAAAAAGTTTTTCTTGTTCCTGAATACAAATATTTTTTCAAGTATTTGTTTGAAATAAGTATTCGTATTCGGGTTCGGCTCCACGCCTGCTAGATAATCAGGAAAAGTAATAATGATTAAAATTGCAAAACTTTTTTTCCAATAACAGAGTTAAAATTTTTTAGCGAGACTTAAACTCCCTGCACTATAATATCCATACCAAAGTGAGGGTAAGAAAAAGCCTGATCTTAATCTAGCTGACTGTTACGTCCAGCAACGTCTGCTCCTCCCGTGTGCCACGCCCACCTCGTTTACCTCCTGTGATTGCCTAGTGTTTCCACCTGCGTGGCGCCGCCGCACACCTGTCTTGTGCTTTGTCTTGTGTATTTAGGTCTGCATCTGCGTCTTTTCCAGCAGACGCGGCATTAACGTTGTCGTATGTGGGTGTGTTGTGGATTAAACCATTCGTTTTGCCCGTATACTTGCCTGGACTCCCTCTTTCGCTGCCCTGCGGACCCGAGATCACAACAGTATGCCACGTCTCCCGAAAGACACGCAGCAGCAGAACGAACGCTGTCGGCTTGAACTGCTGCAAGCCTGCGTGTTCTGGCTCGCTCAGCCCGAGGTACAGGCTGATCCGCTGGCCCTGGAGTTAGCAACCCGAGGCCAGGAAATGCAGCAGGAAGAACTGCCGCCCGGACAGCAGTATCCACTGCAACGGGTGCGTCGCTACCTTCAGCGCCTGCTCCAATGACTGAGGGAGTCTGCTTCGCTTTCCGCGGGCGGCCGGAGAGGCGGAAAGTGGACGAAAGCCGGCGAGCGGTCGTCGGCAGCTCCCACGCTTGCTCTGGGCGCCTGTTCGCTCGTCCCGGCTGGGGAGAGCGACGAAGAACAAGGGGGCTCCCCGCTCACATGAGCTGAGGCCGCTGCAATATGGGACTGCCTCCACGGGGAATGGAAACCAGAGCGCCAGTGCGCCTTGCTGGGAGGTGGATTAGCCCAGTAAAGGACGCTATTCCCCGGACTTCCAGGGCTCTTAAAGGGGCGATGCCCGTCACGCCCGCAGCTGCCGCTCCAGAGGCCGCCACGGCCGCAGCTGCCGCTCCAGAGGCGTGATTGCCTAGTGTTTCCACCTGTGTGGCACTGCCACACGCCAGTCTTGTGCTTTGTTTTGTGTATTTAGGTCTGCGTCTTTTCCGGCAGACGTGGCATTAACGTTGTCATATGTGGGTGTGTTGTGGATTAAACCATTCGTTTTGCCCGTATACCTGCCTGGACTCCCTCTTTCGCCGCCCTGCGCACCCGAGATCACAACACTGACTAAAAATGTAAGAATTGGATGTGCATAATATGTGATGTTGGTATTAATATCGCATGTCGAGCAGTCCTACTACAGACATTTTTTCGAATTCAGTAAAAAAAATACCCCACATTGTCATGTCATTCCAATAGACCAGTGGAAAACCAACACTTTGAAGTACTGTACCTTTGGTACCTTCTTAAAGTACCAAAAGTACGGTACCCGGTGCTGTGGATTTGGACAGTTTTACAGCGCTGTACATTTTGTCTGTGCTGTACGTTGTACTTTTTTGTCTCTTTTTGTTTTTTCATTTGCAAATAAGATGCAGACTATTTCTTGTGGGCTATGGTGTTACACGAAGGCAGACAGCATTGCTGTATGGTGCTGGAGTTCACCAACCTCTGCTATGCTCCAAGCTTCTTCTGTGTACCAGCTTCTTCTGTTACTTCCAGGTCTATGCACAGAGTGTCTATGCCAGTTTGAGTCCAACTCAACGTATACATGCAGGAGTAAATCAGCTCCCAAGCACATTATCTGGGTGTTTTAGTCCGACTTAAAGAAACTTGATTTAGTACAGTTTCAGACATACTAACATATTTACATGTATGTTAAATCTGATTTTTAGTTGAACGAACACAATAATTCAGCTTTCTTAGTGTGCATGTAAACGTCCTGAGTGTGATGATCTGGGTAACGTTCTGATGGGAAACCTTTGGTCCTTGCATCATGTGGGTGTTACTTTGACATGTATCATCTACCTAAATATTGCTGCAGACCAAGTACACCTCTTCATGGCAACAGTATTCCCTGATGGCAGTGGCCTCTTTCAGCACACTGCAACACTGCAAAAATAATTCACTCATGAACAGAGAACATGAAATGAGTTCAAGGTGTTGACTTGGCCTCCAAATTCTCCAGATCTCAATATGATTGAGCATCTGTGGGATGTGCTGGACAAACAAGTCTGATCTATGGAGGCTCCATCTCGTAACTTACAGGACTTAAAAGATCTGCTGGTAATATCTGCTAAATACCTATGTCAAACTCTTATAACTTTTGATTGCAAATAACTAGACATGAAATGTTAAGATGACATGTGTTATTGGATTAACATTTTAGATCATTATTAAGTCCAGGAAGTGTGACATATCAGTGAGGGACCTGCTGAGCCAAATAGGTTCCAGATGCAGAAGAAACCTTCACTCTTCGAAAGCGATCATGGCCAAAATTGGTTCATTGGTGGGAGAGTAAATTGAGCAGCCTGGACAGAGGATGGAATCATGAAGATGTTATGTTGTATTTAAGTTCATTCCTCTGATATGTGCAGTGCTGGATTACATTACTGTTCTATGCCTGCTGAGATAACACATGGAGACCTGTTTCCAGCTGCTTAAACCTTCATTAGGGTGAAGTAAATACCCCCTTCAGATAACCTACACACTAACTTGATGTACCTGGGATAAGGATGCATGGCTTATGATTTATAAATGCCCATCATCTAGTCATATCCTTCACTGGGCTGCCATAAATCATCCAGTGTTACATAATTTTTCTTTGATTTTTCTCGAGCATTGGGAACTTGAAGCCACGTAAACTAAATCAACAATTGCCAGGCATTATCGACTGGCACAGGATCGGTTTTGTTTACTGAAGGTCACCCATTCTTTGCTTCTTGTGTCAGATCCACAAAACCAGAGACTAATTTACTTCGGCATTCAACAAAAAGCATCAACAGAGCATCACCAAATGCCTAAAACATTGCTTGGCAGAGTGTCTGAAGGCGCCGTGTGCATGTGGCTATCGGCTTTCGCAGCTAATGAGTACAAGATGTTGAAGATGCTGTTTGCCATTGGAGACAGACACAGTTGCCATTGGATGATGCTGTTAACGGGTAAGACTGGGTTTAAAGTTTTCAGCTGGAAGTTACAAAGACTTTCCGATGAGTCACTGTACGTGCAGCAGTTTGCTGTGTGAACAGCACTGTCTCCTGAAGCAGTTTCTGCCTTCTGAAATCAAAGGAAGGCTGTGAAGCTCACTTCAATGTGACCTCGCACTGCAGCTAATGATAGTCTTGGGACAAGTTTTCTGGTTCCATGCTAGCATTAAAACATGGCTCATGGTAAGATCACACGTGTACATAGGTCATTCTCAAAGGGGAATTCATTGTTCACGAGTGAGTCATAGCAAGATGCATTTCATTTGTCTTTGCTCTTCTCAACACTGTTAAAATTTACCCCCATAACTTTTCAATGGTTAATAATAAGGGTTTAGTTAAGCTACCTCATTATACCATATTATCAGAAAGTACAGTTGTTTTGGTATGCTGACCATAACTTGCATGAGGCCTGGGTCTCGGAGTGACACTGATCGGAAGCGTAGATTTTATATTCAGTAGAGACATCAGCAAGGTGCAAGTTAAAGTCAGAACCTCTTACCACGTCATTATAGCAGCTGTTGAAAACCCACATAATTACAGTATGATCGTTCAAAGTTACAACAAAAAGTAAACATTTTGATTAACAGGGGAGAACAGACATTAGGACTTCTCACACACATGCTTATTTCAGGCATCATTTGTTCTCAAGATATAATACCTTTTGACAGAATTGTTTCATACTCTGCAGCAATTGAAATACCTTTCAAGGCCTCGGTGATTAGTGCAAACTGACAGCACCTGCATTGGGGGATTTTTTTTGTAATCTGCACTGTCTTTTAATGTGCTGTAAAAGAACCATGCCTCAAGTAAATGGTCCCAGTCCAGTCCTCAGGGACCCTGAGCTGGTCTACCTTTTTTTCTCTCCGAGCTCCCTGACAGACAGTCCACATTTTTGCTCCCTCCGAGCAAAAATGTGATGTTGGGTCCCCAGGAACCAGATTGGGAAACACTGCTTTAGGCGATCGATTATGTTTGGCACCGTTCCTTGCAGAATGTATCATTTCCTGTCTGATGGCCACATCACTTCCTGTTGAAGCTTCCCTGTAGTTCAGTAATTGTCTTTGCCTTCAGCATTCTTTGCCATTTAGTAGCCATTTTTTAAAGAACACAAAAAGTGAATTTTCAGGAGGAACAAATATTTCAAATACTATAACCTTACGGAGCTCAGGAGGCTATGGAATTTTTGCAATGCCATGATTTATTCAGCTACGAATAGTTTATAGCGATGCAAAATAATGGAGCGATTTGTCCTTTTAATACATTTTTATGTATTTGAACTATATCCCGGCTTTTACACTGAAAGTTTTTGCCTTTTATGATATTTCATTTTTGGCATTGTAACTGTGAATAAGTTTGTTTATATTTAAAATTCATCTCTTCTAAAAACTTACTGTACATTATTCCTAGACATATAAATTCAGTTACTGGACAGCAATAAAGAGATCTTAAAAGTTTCACAGTTGACATTAAATCATCCAGCTGCATATGGACAATAATGGTTTGTTGAGAAGTGTGTTTATTCAGGACACTGTATTCCTGAGCACCCTGTACTTAAGTGTCCTGTTTTTGCTAATCTGCCCCCTGCTTGTGTAGAGGTCTGAGCGAACCTTCCCTTTTCTTCCATTAATCAGGAATACTTTGAACATTATCTTTCTGTCTCAGTCATAAAGTGGTTTTGGCCACAGAAATGCTTCTGAGAGAATGTTTATCATCTATTATACCATTCTCTGTGAACTTTAGAACTTTGGTGTGTGTAAATCCCAAGAAAGTGGCAGTTCTTGATGCTGGAACCATGATACATGGAACTGCATTCAAAATTGCTTTGATCTCTTGATCTTAGCCATTGAATGCTTAGGAAAGCAGTAGGTGAACCTCTTGACCCTGTCGGTGTGCTATATGTGGCCATTCAGTGCCGAATAACATCATTATGGCTGTCATGGGGACTGGTTTTCATACCCTGTATTTGAGGGCTCTGAGACCACATTGTTTGGTGAGAGGTAACAGATATTATCAAGTGTTCCACCAGGGCAAGAGGACATGATGTAGGACATTTGTGAGTGTATTCGGGATCAGATCTGCGTGTAAGGCAGACAACCACAGTGTCTCATGATTTGGTATCACATGAAAGAGACTGTAGTCCCAATACAATTCTTTGGCACCAGTAACAGTCTTATAGGCACAATCTGATATCATGGTGATGAAGCCCAAAAAAACACATCCATCAGTTCAGTAAAATTATAAGTGACTTCAGAAAAAAAAGCCCAAAGTCGCACATAAGAAGTGAACTTGGCAACACTTGTTTGCTTGTCTTTTTGCCCCAAATCTCAAGCTATCACATCATGACAACGTGATTGGTCAATTGCAGCGATAGTCATAGCACAACATTAATTTTTTTGATGTAGGGACAACACCAATGTGATGATATTAGATCGTGCCAGTTTATAAATTGTGAGGTGTCCTTTCAGGTTCCAGGAGAAGTGTGCAGAGATATAACACCCACCGCCCACCTTTCAACTCACAAGGTAGGTCTGAGGGTCAAAGTGCATGTGGACAGTTAAATCACATTCTGTAGGCATTGCCTCTCTGCTTTGTGGATATCTGAAAATGCACTGGCATTAAAACTGAGAAAATGATTGCCCACCATTCAGGTCTAAATCATTAATTCTGTGTCGGTTTTTATTAAGAGATCAATATGTAACAGTCAGCATATTTAGCATAGTTACTGTGGTTTGCTTAGAAAATTGTTTCAGACTGCTCATGAACTTTCTGTAATTATGCCATCAGTGCTGAACAAGATGTCTGTTTTTCACAGTAGTTTGCATGGCATTATCCAGCATGATTAATTTAATCATCTTTCAAATATCTACCTGGCAGATTCACCTATTTTCCAATTCACCTAAACATCCTGTGATTGTTGGTGCTATAACCTGATTCATTCACATTTCTAGACTTTATTGTGCAATTTCAGATTCATTTTTTCATAACCTTCTAAAAGAGTAAGTTCTGTGTGTACAGTCCTGATGGTGCATGACATCAGGGGAATGAGTAGAATAGTATTGCAGTATTTACAGTTGAACTAATGACATTGTAATGATTCACAACCAAACTTTATTGCAGTACAGTAAATGCTTCATTACTATGGAACCTACCTTCTTCTGGGGCAGAACTGAGAAGCCTTATATACATATTATTGTCTATGTAAATATTTTTGTTGTATGTTTAGAGACAGGGGGAGTATTACTGATGAGATGACATGCTAGACATCAGACAGGAATTTGTGGTTTGCGCTTGCATGCTATTTATCGACTTGAAGGCTTTCGGATAGTTTGTGAGACACACTGGCCAATGGGATCCAGACACTCTATACAAGGTACTCAGTCAGGCATTATGAACCAAGTCACCCACACTATTACACATTTTAGAAGCACGAATCTGTAAAACAGAAAGGTGGTTTTTGTGCATAGCCCTACTGCCTCACATCCCAAGGGCTACACGTATGAGTCCTGCCTCTGCTCTGCATTGTGGAGTTTGCATGTTCTCCCTCATGTCAATCAGGCTTCCTCAAGGTTCTCTGATTTCCTCCCAAAGTCAAAAAATATGGCGTCTCTAACGGGGCTGCATGCTTATGGCAAAAAAATGATAAAATGTAATATAATGTTTTGGTCAATATCGAGATCACGATTATTTAATACGATTAGTCATTGACTTTGGAAATATGCATTTATTGAACTTACAAAAACAAAATGCAGCACAATGATTGTTTCATCTCAATTATTTTGTTTTGACAATCGCTGGAATTGAAATTCAAATTCGATTAATTACCCAGTCCTAGTCTCTAAGCTGCATATTGCATGCGCATGTGTGCGATGTGTCCTCCAGTTCCCTGACGTCTCGGCCGAGGATGGCCCTAGTTTTGACACTTGTGCTACCTGGGATGGGAATCACCCCCCATCTTCCCAGAATAAGTGATTTTCCATGACTGATATAATATAAAAAGTATACTTCCACTTCTGATTATGCACTTATGTCTGCAGACATTGACAGGCACCAAATGATAATCACACGCATGAACACACAATAAAAAATCTTAAGGTCAGATCTGACCACCTGGAGACTTTCAGCATGCCACACCAGTCCATTGCAATTTGCCTGTCAAACATGAGAAGCTCTGCCAAAAGAACACATCAGATATTGATTATCTAAAGATGGACAGATTGCTGATAGAAGCCTCTAATGACTCACTCTGCATGTACAAAATACTTTTAAGCAAGGTCATAATATCTTATGTGGCTTCTGATTAATCACCAATAACTTTTTCATGAATTTCCTCAAGGTCAGAAGCAATGCTGTTAATGACGTAATGAATGCCTCCCTCATCCCAAGACCATCAATCTTCATCCCTTTCCTCACCTATAGTATTGAGCCGTGGGTAATGATGAAAAGTACCAGAGACCCAAATAAGGTTTCTCCATAGGGTTGCTGGAATCACTGTCAGGTTGAGGAGTTTGGAGACCTCCAGGGACCCTGAAACAGAGCCACTACTCTGTCGGATCAAGAGGACTCAGCCCACGTGGTTTGGGCATCTTGTAAGGATATCATTGGGATGCTCCCAGGGGATCTGGGCACTTCTGAATGGGTGAAGACCCCATGGCAGACCCAGGACATGCCGGGATTATACGTACCTACTGGCTTGGGAACATCTGGGAATCTCCCAGCATGAGCTGGAGTCCATGGCAATGGAAAAAGACATCTGTTCTGACCTTCTTGGAATGTTGCCACTGCAGCTCTCACCAGGAAAAGCAGTGGGAAGAAGATGATGATGTCCTGTGATTCCAACTGGGACTTAATTACGTCAATAATCTATTTTATATGGGTCAGTTTTTCTTTTTATACAATTTAGAAAATATAAAGCACCCATGACTGAAAAATATATAGAAATATGAAGTTTTACTTTCCTGATACTTTCCTGAAAGTAATATTAAGTGCAGAGGCCAATATTCTGAGGCATGAAGGAAACTATGCTTATTTCTGCATTTATGATGTCTGGAGTCTCTTCTTGCCTATGGATAATCACCAGTACAAGGGAATGTTTATTCCATATAAATTAAAACATAGACGGATTACAAATCTCTTTAATTCATAACGTGTATGGTTGTGAAATTTAATGATATGTCCCAAAGATTTCAAGTTAAATGAGATCCATCATAAATTTAATACATATTGCAGCAGATGTTGATTTTAGAGAGCTAGACATGTGGAATGTGATGTATTAAATGTGTGCTCTTGCAAACACACCCTAGTTGTTTATTTCCTACATAGTGTCACTGTTCCCAATTTGTATAGTTTGTTATAATAACACAGGTTGCAATTGATCAGGTAAGGAACCTGAAAACAGACATGAGATACAGAGTGTGATCTCCTAAGTAAAGCAACAGGGAAATGAAATTTACTAACAGCCTTTAAAAATGCGAAAATTTGTTATGCATTGTGCTCAACAAATTATATAATAATAATTACTCAACATATTATGCTTGATTATCAATTTATTTTAACCTCAGCACATTGACAATAATAACTGAGATTCATTATAGTAATATACATGACTGCATTGTTTAAGACTACATTGCATTCACTCTCCTGACTGACAGTCCTCCCAGTACTCCCTGTAGTGTGTTCCACTGGACAGAGGGACAAATGATTTCAAAGCGGTGCCTGTACTTGAGGCTGTAACAGCAGGTGAAATATCGTTTTGCGGCCTTCTAGGCGTTTATTAGTTTTGAGGAAATATCAGGTTTGGACATAAATGCCCATAAAAAGCCACATGTTTGTGGGAACTGATCAAGCTTTCGCTTCATCATTTGTTTCACCAGCCGCTAATGGGGTTTTAGCAGATCTCCTCTTTTCATACTTCTGCTGTTCTTTTGCTTTTCCATATAAAGGCCACAGCAGCTATTAGAGCTGTGGTTTCGCAGATGACATTTTTCATTTTTTCCCTCGTGGCATCTCAAAGCTGCTCTGAAGGACATGCACGCTGTTCCTTCCACAACTTTATAAGCAGAAACTACCACTTGGACGTCCTCTGCAAACAACGGTCATGCAGCATTATGTGTCTGGAAACAACTAGCTTATTTGTTGCCAAACCTATTGTGTGCATAAAAAAGTGATAATCTGTCTTCTTTCTACTTTCAATGGTTTTATGCCTGTCATGCTTCCATTTCTTAGATTTTGAAGTGGTGTGGTAAGTATGATATAATTAAACAGAATAGCATAGAAAATACGCATCCCATAAATGATAATTGTCCACTGATCCCTTGTTGCTGAAAACATTCTTTAGAAATGTTGGCCCATATTGATAGGATAGCATCTTGCAGTTGATGGAGATTTCTGGGATGCACATCCAGGGCACGAAGCTCCTGTTCCACCACATCCCAAAGATGCTCTATTGGGTTGAGATCTGGTGAC
>JABFEA020000048.1:7460224-7481314 GCA_019775915.2 Cyphomyrus plagiostoma
CAATCTATTGGCAAGAAAGTAGTTGTAGAAATTGGGAAGCTCCAAACCCCCACAGTTTTTGGGTTTCTGTAAAGTTTGTAAACATATTCGCGGTGGTTTGGATTTCCATAGATATTTTGAAATTAAGGAGTCGAGTGATTTAAACCAAATCAGCGGAGGTTGACTCGGAACCATTGAGAATATGTAGTTAATTTTTGGTAAGATCATCATTTTGATTGTCGCTACTCTTCCCAGAAGTGATGTGGGTAGATTGTCCCACCGTGCAAGGTCATCTTCTATCTTTTTAAGCAGAGGACTGTGATTTAATCGCGTGAGATCTGACAGCTTGGCAGAAATGTTAATACCCAGACATCTAATTTTCCCAGATTGAAGTGGGATACTTGGATTGGACTGGAAGTCACACGATATTGGACTAGTCAACTTGTTCCAATTAATAGAGTAATCTGATATGGAGGGGAACTTATCTATGAGTCTTATCATTATGTATTTGGGTCTGTCAGGCCTATATGGCACCAGGTGGTGCTCAGCTGACAGCTCAGCTCCTGTCTTCACCTGAGCGTCAAAGACATAGGGTCCAAGATCAGATGATACGATTACAAAATCAATCATTGATCTACGGTCTGGGGTTTCCTGGTGCCAGATGCACCCTTATGCTCAAACATGGTGTTTGTTATGGACAAAACTATGGACAACTGACTAGTACAAAAGTCCGATGATTTGTCGATGACCAACAAATTATTGCTCGGGTTTAGACTGGGCAAGCGTTCCTCTCAATCACACCCCTCCAGGTTTCGCTTCCATTACCTATGTGAGTCTTAAAGTCCCTCAGTAGAACAATGGAGTCCCCAGAGGGGGAACTTTCCAGCAACCACTCCAAGAAGGCCAGATGCTCTGAACTAATGTTTGTTTTGTTTTTTTTACCCCTGTCATGTCCGGTAGTTTTAGCAAGCAGGATGTTAGTCTGGGTGCTTTATTGTGCCAACGCTTTTATTTTGCCAAGTGGAGCTTCGGATTAAGCTCCTCTTATTACTTGAGATATACTCGCATAAGATATACTTATATACTTTATTTGCCATAATAGATTATTGCGCCGTTGAGCCAGAGCCGACAGGGAAGGTTAACTGAAACAGAAGAGATAAAGAGGGGAATAGAGAAGGGAGAGAAAGAGGAGAGGGGAAAAAGAGAGGAAGAGAAGAGAGACATTAGAAAGAAGAGGAAAAAGAAAGGGGGGGTCAGATAGAGAGAAGAAAACAGGGAAAGAAAAATAATACATGACAACTTAAGAAAAAGTAGAGCAAAAGGAAAGAGTAACAAAAGGACAGAGTAACAAAAGGACAGAGTAACAAAAGGACAGCTTCTGCATCTTAGTGCTGGACATTGTATCGTCACACCGGCTGTTGTATCTGATAAACAAGATCCAGGTGCCACACAAAAAGTATACATACAAAGAAGCCAGTGGGACCATTATGACAGAGAATAAGCTTGTGCCAGTATCTGCTTCTCGAATTAAATACATTAATACGAAAGAAAAAAATACATAAGCAGACCAACAGGAACACAGTCTGGATATCGCCACACCAGTATCTGCATCTGAGAAGAAAGAATGGAAGCCACACACACACGCACACACACACACCCAGACAAGAAGGAGACAGAGGGATAAAATAGGGCAAGAAAGCCCTGGGCTGTTTTGTATGTGCGTGTGTGTGTGCGTGCGTGTGTGTGTATTGTGTGTGCATGTCTATGTATGTGAGCGTTCTATGTGTTTGTGGGTGGGTGTGAATGTGTGTGTATGCATGTGCATATATACATGTGTGTATGTTTGTGTGCTGTGAGTGTGTGTATGAGTGTGCAGGTTAACATGAAATGGTTCCCAATGGAATGGTTCGCCCCACAGTGGCCAGGTACCCAGGCCTCCCGCCACCGGAGGGCTGCACGTCCACCCAAGGAGGCAGAGGGGGGAGGCACCGGGCGCCCCCCACCATTGAGCATGAGCCAGGAGCCCCACGGCCACAGGTGGCAGCACGCCGGTTCCCCCCCGGAGGCTGGCCATGCAGGCATGGATAGACCCCGGAACTCAGAACCCCCACCCGGGGGACCGGGGGGGGCGCCCTGAGAGCCACCAGGCACCTCTGCCCCTGGTTACAGCAGAATGTTCCTTGTTTTTATTTTTGCAGTGTTTGTCCGACAAAGACAATGGTCCTTCCAAGGGGGAATTTTCTGTATCCAGAGAGAAACATCAGGAGTAAGTAGTACCTAATTATTTTTGATGATTTAAAGAGTTTAATAACTATCACCTTTGTGTCGTTTATGATTCATTTGTCATTTGTGTAAACCTGGAGCTTCCAAAGCACAGGGGTTTGAATACTTACGCAAACTGTTTTGCAACTTAAGACAAACTGTTTTGCAAGTCACTGTATTGCTTTAATTTAATATACTAGTCAAAAGGTTAGGCATAGGAGAATGATAGTGTCACATCACATGACCTGGTCACCTAACCTAAACGCAATAGAGATGATTTGGAAAGAGTTTCACCAGAAAAGGAAGGAACAGTGGCCGATAAGTGCTTACCATATGTGGGAGCTCCTTCAGAACAGCTGGAAAAGCATCCCAGGGGGGCCACTACATGGAACTGGGATAGAGGAGGCAGCGAGGTCAGCCAGTCCCTGGAGCAATTGGGGTTATGGGCTTTGCTCAAGGGCCCAATGGTGGGATCACTCTATCAACCCAGGGATTTGAACCGACAACTATTTGAGTTCCAACCCACAGAGCTGCCCCCCAAGAAATTATATATTTTTTTGCTTAATACAGTCTTGGTCAAAGCATAAGGTTATCTTCTGCTTTTGAGGTTCTATATTTCCGAAATGTAGAGAATAAACCTTTTTATGAATAGGTGCGTCCAGACTTTTACCTACTTCTGTATTTAATTTCTTATTAAAAAAGGGACAAAAAATGGTCATTAGGTTAAGAAGTAAACAAAAAATCAACTGCAGACACAGGTAGAAAAATGGGAGCAGATAGTGGGCAGAGAGATGTGCCGACTGGTAGCCATAACAAGGAGGATAGAGTATTTTGGCTGAGTGAGGAGATGGCAAACCTGGAATTGATTCTCTAGGAATTAAGAGAATTTTGTGAGAAATCACAACTGGACAACACTGAAGGAGAAATAAAGAAAACAAACGTTAGACTACATGAGGCAGAGGAGAGGAGATTGTTAAAGCAGAGAACCAAATCCAAAACACAGAGGTATTAAAACTACAAGCTGAGCTGGAGGCCACATTGGTAGACCAGGAGAGCAGATGCAGGTGGGATAATATGGAGATATATGGAATCCCAAGCAGAAAAGAATACTGCTTCTGTATTTTCTCTTGTGGAAAATTTACTTTAGGAAAGCCTGGATTTTCCAGATGACGTAGGAACGACAAGCTCAGGCTCATTCCCCACCAGAGAGGTGACATTCCATGTCCCGAAAGCCAGTTTTGTCAGCTGGGGATCGGACCCCCGGAGCCTCCCTTGGCCGCCACCCAATCCACAAAGCACTGAACCCCTGACATTCCCCTTGCGAGTGGTGGGCCCACCTGGGGATGTAACAGTTTCATATAAAAAGAATGGGGTATTTGGTACAATTAAATATGAGGAAAAATTCATTATAAATTAAAACAGCTATGATTTCAGTTATAAAGACGGGAAGGTTAAAATGCAGTGTTGAAACTACAGACCCATTATCATGCCAAATGTAGATTACAGACTGTTTATTTCAATACTGCCTTTGAGAAGTGAAAAGATTCTCCTCAGCTTATTCATTTAGATCAAACCACTTTCGTTCAGCAATGACAAACAGGAGATAATATTAGAAGGACCTTGCATATTATTAATCACAATCTACAGCATGGGATACAGATAGTGTTTCTAGTGTTTCTTCCTGATGCAAAACAGCTTTCAATTCTGTGAGGTGTTGCTATCTGTACAAGGTTTTATCAAGATTTGGCTTTCAAGTCTATTATACCAAAAATCCTGGCTTTCTACAATAGACCATATTCTATGATTATAATTAATGATAATCCTTCCTGTGCCCCCAGGTGGGATTCAGCGGTCATGATGATGGATGGATAATTAATGATAATTTATCAGACCTTTTTTTGGAATAAGCCTGGGATGCCCAATCTCCACTCACATTTTTGCTTTATTTATTGAGCTGCTAAATCAATGGATCAGGCAAAATAGTGATATTAAGGGAACAGATGTGGTATTGGGAGAATGTAAACTAGCCTTATTAGCTGATGGTGTTCTTGTATACCTAGCTTATCCTTCAGTACATAATCACTTCCAAAGTCGTTTATTAGAGGAATATGAAGCTTTGTTGGGTTATAAATTAATATTATGAAAAAAAAAAAAAGTTTTTACCTTAAATTATCATCAGGTCAAGTTGGGAACTTGGGAATATATACTGGTACACCGCATTGCCTCGCCCCCCGTTGAAACACCTCAGGATCCCAGTTGGCAACCCCCCCAGGCCCACACACGATCCAGTCCCACCCTCAGTCTCTGTGGCGCAGCCAGGTGTCACGTGGGCATCCCCATGGCCTGGATCAGCTGCTCATGTACTGAGCAGAGAGGATCCAGTGAGCCAGATCACCCTCAGGGAAACGCACCACATGGCCGTAGTGCTCAGCTGCAGCCACTTACAGGAAGGCTGCGTGCACCATGAATGGGATGGGGGAGAGCCCTCAGGAAACCGCCAGGGAGCCAATGGGGTCAGGCCTGTTGGGGATCGGGGCTCATGTGGTGCTGAGGCGTCGCCTGCTGCACAGCAGCACTTGAGTCCTAATCTGAGGCGGCTTGCCCCGGTAGGAGTGTGGAACACCAACTCGCTTCTGCCTGATGACCAAATGATGTTCCACTTTCCTATGTTTGAGAAAAATATGAATTAAAATGGGAGGTAGTATCAATGAAATATCTTGGAGTAAGTCTGTCCCGAGACACATCAAAGCAGTTGCAAGTAAATTATCTCCACTTAAATGCAAAGTTAAAACCTGATATTTCACACAAACATTGCCTTTTGAAGTTTAAATTCCAGAATAGAATCAGTTAGGACAAATGCTTTATCTATGCTCCTATATTTATTTCAGACCCTTCCTGGATTATAGCCCATTAGTGTATTGAATGGGATAAAATAATATCAACATATATGGCAAAGAAGAAAGCCTAGAATTACATATAGGACTTTCTTGTTAAGTAAACAGTGGACTTCCTTGTCTGAGAGAATTTTTTCCTATGCACCTGAACTAGGGGCTTTGAGTGTTGGTGTATCTTAGCATATACGGCAAGATGGAAAGAATCAGAGAGTACCAAATGATAAATGATTTGGTAAAACAACCCATGGATCAATATAGATTTAAATATTTGGAAGGAAATCTTAAAATTATGTCATTTGGATGAATCGGTCAGACTGCTGGGGTTGTGTGTGTGATTCTGATTTTTTTCCTAATAGAACAGGCACTACATTTCAATTCTGAGTAAACAAGGGACTGTCAAGTTCTCAAATTCACACATAAGGGATTTTTTCATAGAAGTTTGAACTTCTACAGGTAAATTGTGGTTTAGAATGATTTTTTTCCATATATCTCCATGGAACACTTCTTTGATAATGCAGTTTTTCCACAGGCACTAAACTACTTTTTTTCAGAAAAAAATAACTACAATCTCAAATCAGCCAATGTAGCCTGCATAACATTAACAAACCTGGCAGAACTCCGCATTTTCCCTGCAAAACCCTCTACGTGAATAAAAACACTAAATAGCTATTGAAAAATTGCATGACTCACTCAAACAGTAACACACATCGGTCAAACAGGAGACACAAGCAAGCAATCGGTGAACACTCTGACAAAATACTCACTCAATGCCTTAAAATCAATACACACATACACACAGAGCAACAGCGTACAAAAATGAAACCACACGTCTTCTCTGCAGGTAAAATGGGTTTATTGGCTGTTTATGCAAGCACGAATATCAAGAAAATAAATTTGCTACGTGAAAAAAAGCAATGTGATTTACTCTGCATGATCTCTTCGATCTCTGACATCAGGTGACATGTTCTCATCAACATTGCAAACAATATTTTCCCTGGCAATACACCGTGGGAAAAACCTCCGAGAATGTCTCATCCAACCATGGCAGTCTGCCGCTGTGACTGCTCTACATGCCTCCGTCACTGGCATCTAAGAGTGGTCGTTCCTCATATGGATGCCGATCGTAGACTTTCCATCGCCATGCAGAAAAGAATTCTTAAATTGGATCGAGGAATGGAGAATATGGGGGTAGGAATTCCATTGTGGTGTGAAATGTGCTAATTCCAGAAGTATCTGTGTAATGAGTTATATGGCCCTGTAACTGTTGTGAGGTATACCACCAGACCGATCTGATATACCTGTGCACGTTGTAATGTTTGCACCTCTCTGCCCTGGTATCTGCACTGTTGCTTGTTGCCCAATGATATTCCTCCCACATGTCCTGGTCTAGGCCAGATTGAAGCAAGCTTCATCCACATACAAGAATGTAGGAGGTTCAGCACTGGACTCGAGCTCCATGATCCTCTGAAATCACAACATCCATCCCAAAGGGAACACATGAATGCATATGAAATTTCACAGGTCCTGCACAGACAGTAAACATATAGTGAAACCTGATATAGTGAATTTTTACCTGTATGTATTGGTGTCTCAGCTCCTTCACCCAGTCACTGTTCCTTTCAAATGGTGCCCTGTACATTTGTGGAATGTTCAGGAGGTGACGTTTCAAGACCCTGTCAATGGTTGATAAGCTGACTGAATCAATGTTGTGGAATGTTGTGTGGTCTGCAATTACAGCAGCCTGTATTTCCCATAAACGGACTGTATTGTTTCTCAGGACCATCTGAACAATTGCTATTTCTGAGTCTGCAGTGAAAAGCCTGCCACACCCTCCAGCTGCAGGTCTTCGGTCAATTCTATAGAAACATAGATGTAATGTAGAATACTGCAGCAAATATGCATTTGATAATGCAAGAACTGTGGTCTTTATTTGAACTGCAACATGTGAATGGTACATACCTATTGTCCCTATTGAATATTTTGAATAATTGATGCAACACATGACCAGGAAATATTAGGCTGCATCCTTTGACCAGCCTCACGTAAGGAGACCCCATGATTAATGACATGGTCAGTAATGGTGGCTCTAATTTCATGGCCTACCACTGTTCTTGGTTGTCTCTGACATTGCCCACAATTTCCTCCTCCACACCTACGTCCACATCCTCTCCAGCCTTGTTCCATTGTGTGTTAAAAACTACACCTCATTCTTGCTACTTTTATATCCTATTAGCAACTTATGAGTGATTGATTGAGAGTTAGATTTGCAACAAGTAGTGCAATCAATTGCAAGTTAGACCCAATTTTGTTATTGCTTAGTTGCCACTATTTTGCAGTTCATTGCTTAATCAGACACTCTGATGTGATTTTGGTGTTACCAAATGATCACTGTGTTTTGCAAAAATCCTTTAGCAATGAAAAGTGATGTGCCAGCAATAATAACGTGGTTTCTGTTGTGCAACAAAGTTTGCTGATTTGCTTATATTTATTTGGCAATAAGAACTTGGACTAATGGCATGGTCAATGTAATTAAGCACTTAAGAAAAACTGTACGACTGATAAAACAATTAAAAAAAGGGTTGAAATAGTGAAATATTTATTTTAGCAAGTGGTTTAACGCCATAAAACAAGATTATTTCTACATTATATAAAGGGTTTCTTAAGATTAGATCAGACACTATTTCATACCTAAAGGAAGATTTGGCAAAGATTACGCCAGTTATAATAGAAATAACCTGTTCTACTACTTGCAGACAATTTTGCTGGAAAGATATACAGTAAGGTTGTTCATTACAATTCCCTAAGGGTGACAGAATCGAGATTGGCTTCACCAGACCCACACAATCATCATATGTTCTGGGACTGCTCCAATCTTGATCCATATTGGAAAGGAATTCAGAAAACAATTGAAGATATTTTAAAGTCCAAATCTCTTTTAGAGGGAATATATTGTATCTGGCAAATATTTCTTTTGAATTTTTAGAATGGAAAAAGATAAAAATTGATATTGATACTTCTAGCATCAAAAGAAAAGGCAATCACAAGAAAATGGAGAATTCTGTACTTGTGGGGATATTTTACAATGCAAATGATGCAGGGCATTGGGGTTTGGTCATTATCACACAGCAGTTACATATTTTCTCACAAAAGCCATGTCTTTAGTTTTGCAGTATTAATAAATCTAATGGACGGTCCAACCTGAAACAACATTCAAATGCATTTGAATAGGTGAGTGTATATCCTTGACAAATTTTAATTGCATCTGCCACAGATGCCACACTTCTACTTATGATTACTGAATCTGTTTTTTTCCTCAGTTTCCTCAGTATTTCTTCAGTTTAGGTGTCACATTGTAAAATGTATGCTTTAGGTTTTTGGCATCGAATAACCACATATAAAATGCCCAAATGGACAGGCCAGCTTGGTTGGGCATATAAACTCCAATGCACAGCCCATTTGACTAGAAACAGCTTTTCTCCCTCTTTGACAGTGTTTTTCAATCCGGTCCTCTGGACCCACAGACGGTCCACATTTCATTCCCTCCCAGCTCCCTGCCAGACACTCTGTGGGTCCCTGAGGACCAGAGGGGGAAACACTGATCTGTGCCCATTATTTTCATTTGCCCAGCATGATCACCTTGCATAAGAATCATGTCAGAGGATGATTTTCCTTCTATAGTACCTTTTCACTTTTTGGAGAATAAAATAATAATTTCTTTTGGTATGTGTGCATCACTCATAAAATCTTTGCCTAGTTGCATTTCCTACCGTTTCTATTTCAAGCCCATCCCAAAAAAATGCCTTCTTTTTACTGAGGCAATTTTACACTCTGGTATTTTCAGTAATGCAAGACATTACGCAGATATTTCCGGAATTAGCACATTTCACTTCAGCTCAGCAAAACTGTGCCCTTGCTATCATGCATTTTCAACAGCTTTTTTTTTTTTTACTTTTCCCCTCCCATATTTTCACATGCTTATCATCATTGATTATCATTTCACACATTTATCATTTAATTAAACTATGGCTGCGCTAAAACTAATTATAAAATTAGCGACTCCTCAGTTTATGTGCTAGAGGGCTCTGAGAAATGTTTTGTAATTCTGTTAGATAATTTTACACATCAAGTCTGAACTTGGTTTGCTTTTCAGTCTTCTGAGAGAAAAAGGCATTAGCCGTCAATTTAGTGATTATCAGCAGTTATTAACTTTTTCTTTCACTTCATAAGAACTGTGGTTAGGGGCGTAGGAATGGGGGGGGGGAGCCGTGCCGTTATATTATTAAACTATCCACCTAAATATCAAACTCTCTCTTACACCATTCAGTGTGGTTTGCTGAAAGTTTTAATTAAAGCCAGGTATTAGTTTTGGCCCTTTGGAAATATATGTGAATCACCTTTTTGTTATGATCCCAATGTGGCTTCAAAGTAATAACTTAAAAAAAAAAAACATTGAAATAATATTCGGGGGAGTGGCTACTGTGGAACAGGTCCTGTGGCCTCTTTGGTTAAGGTAAATCAGGAACATGCTTCAATCGAGAGAAAAAGCTGTCAGTTACGGTAGATGCAGCTTAGGAACACAGCTCACATAGAGATTCTTTTTATTTTTTTCAGTTTAAAACAATAGGTGGTTTGAAGCAGACATAAGGATATCGTTACAACTATTTAACAGCAGAACGTACAATTACGTAATTTCTTAATAATGGCATAGTACTGGTACACTACAAGGATTGTACAGCATGAATCCTATTAATGACGTGTGCTGACTGCTGCTGAAAATCCCCCTGGAAATACCCGACGTTTCATCTCTGACTCCCCAGCGCCCTCTGCATTACATAGTGGGTATTGCAGAAATGCATACTGCCCTTAAGCCGTGTCCCAATTCAGAGGCTGCATCCTTCGAAGGACGTAGTCGGCGTGTAATTTTTTTCTAAAAATCCATGAATTGAATCTAAGAAACATGAGGATGCATTTCTATCATCCTGGAGCAAATGTTATTGTTATGAATAGATTACTTATTCATTACAATCTATTATAATTCATCTGTATAAATAAATGTAAATCTATGCGTCAGTGGATGTGCGAGTTACTGCAACTTAGAGATGTAACCCTATTTTCATAATTCGTGTTCATTTCTACGGCCAACTTAGACCCAAGTCTCTTATGATTCTTAAAAATACAAATTGCATACGAGCGCCATCTCGTGGTCTTGCCGTGACTCATATGAAAGGTTTCAGATCAAGATATTGTCTGTTGCCAATACATCAAACTGTAACCAAATATAAATTATGTGAAGGAAGCCTATGGCAGTCTTTTGCTCGACTGAATCGTTTTAATTATAATCAGTGAAATTAAAGTTACTGTTTAAAAGGTAGTGTTATGTAATAAATTACTGCCAAAGTTTTTGCTGTTTTTATCTGTTCATTTGTTTTATAACACAGAAATCACAAAAGCCATGTTTTACTTGTTTTTCTCTTGTGTGTAGCTTATAAGGAATTTAAAGACCAAGATGCCTTATGTTAAGGCAGGTGTTTTTCTGCCCTGTTCTTTTAAGATGCTTATATAACTAGGTCTGGTCTAGACATGCTGTTTTAAAAACACTTTATTGATATCCATGGGAAAATTCTCTTTACACCTCCCCCAGCTTGCTCTTGGAAGGCAGGAGTAAGCTGGCTGTGAAGGGCAGCCACCCATAGCAGCGTCCAGGGAACTGAGGGCTAAGGGTTTTGATCATAGAGCTGCAAATATGCTGAGGCTAGGCTTGAACCAACAACCTTCAGATTGCAAGCCCAGAGGCTTAACCCACTGAGCCACACACTGTCCTCTAGACATACATGCAGCCATAAAACTGGAGAAAATGTTAGAAGAGCCCTAGGTGTCTGATATCCCAGCTGTAGAGACAATGTGCTAAACCTGATGATCAATTTGTAATCAGCTAATAGACTGATGTGCTGGAAGGCTCCACAAGAAGTTATAAACATTCTTTTGGAGTTCTGGTCTATGCAGACATGATTACATGACGTAAATTCTTCTATTCTACCACATCTCAAATGTGATCTACTGGATTCAGATCTGCTGACTTGGTGGCCACTGAAGAATAATAAACTCATTACCATGTTCATGAAATTAGCTTGAGATGCCTGTTGCTTTGTGATTTGGTGCATTATCATGCTAAAAATAGCCATTAGAAGATGGGTAAATAACAGTATGTGAATATGCTGTGTCATTTATGCAAAGAGTGACAATCAAAAGTGTGCTAAGAAAACATTCCCTTCACCATTAGAGTACCAATCCAGCATGGAATGTGGACACATGCAGTTTGGGTCCATGGATTCATGTTATTAACACCAAATAATGACCCAACCATCTTTATGCCTCAGCAGAAATCAGACCAGGCTGTTTTTCTAGTCTTCATCTGTCCAGTCTTGGTGAGTCTGTGCCCGCTGTAGCCTCAGCTTTCTGTTTTTGGCTGACAGGAGTCAATCCCGACATGGTCTTCTGCTGATGTAGCCCATATGCCTCAAGGTTCGATGTGCTGCGGTGCTGTGCATTCTTGGATGCTCTTTTGCTCACCACAGTTGTTCAGAGTGCTTATCAGAGTGTCTGTAGCTTTTTTATCAAGTTGAACTAACCTGGCCACTTTTGTCTGACCTCTTTCATCAAAAAAGCATTTCTGGCTGCAGCTCAATTAAGTCCCTTGTGTAAGGACTGGATATTTTTTGCACCATTTTGATTAAAAATAGCTGAGATCACATTCTTCCCTATTCTAGTGTTTGACGTGAACATTAACTGAATCACCTGACCTGTATCTGGATGATTTGTACGCATCTCACTGCTGTCACACGACAAGCTGACTATTGTGAGAATAAGCAGGTGTTCCATGAGTGCATATGCATATGTATGTTATTTGAATAGCATGAAAAATTGAAATAATCTCAAAGTTCTATTTACTGCTGACAAAACAAATGAAAGGACCAAGCTAATCACAATTTTCTTGTACTGACTTTCAGCTTTTGAGGACCGCATAGCCCCTCAAAAAAATGTACAATGTCTGCTTTCCTGGAAATTACTACAACTGCCTGGTGAATTCTTGGCCTAATGAGTTTTGTTTTCTCTGTGAAAAATTTATTAGAGCTCACTAGTTCAACGTTTTTTTTAAGTAGCTATTTGGAGAAGGAATTACCGCTACCTTTCTGGGCTCAGTTATGTATTCAGACATTCCTGTCTTGGCTAAAATTACAACAACAACACTTTCTTAGAAATAAGGTGAAGTGACACAAAGCCAAATGTCTGGAATCCTAGCTATTTGGAGGGAATAAAGCAGCATCGTGCCTCCCTATTTTATGTTGTTATTTTTTTGGCAGTAATATCAGCTTTCTGGAAGATTGAGACGTGTTGATTCTTTGTTGGCTTACAGTGGCCCAGTGAAAGTGTTTTCTGTCAGCAACAATAGCCTTGTAAGAAAACAACTTTGTAAATCATGAGCTAACATCATCAGCTTTGTTTATATATGCAGTGTTTATGTCTGGAGTAAAAGCAATGGGTCGTAACTCATGGCTGCCACAGCAGGAGCATCAGACTATCATTATTCAGCTGTAAGCACCGCCTCCACCACCAAACTGCTCTGGTAAGCCTGTACAGAATGGCATGAAGATGTCACTCTACACTTGCTAATTTGGATGAAGTTGGCTTCTTTATGACATGTTGATTCAGGTATTTACATAGAGCAGGGTAATTCAAATCTGGACCTCGATTCCAAATCCAGGCCTTGTTTTCAGTTCTCTCAGGTAGTTAGTTTAATAATTACTGATTCTGATTGGCCAGAGGCTTCACACCTGACTGACAGGTAAAGGAAGGCTGGAAAACCAGCAGTGCTCAAACCTTGAGGACCTTGATTTGAATAACCCTGACACAGAGTGATGCTGTGTAGGTCATTCAACCGAAATTCTACCTCAGAGAGAAAAATATGTCAAGGCCGGCGTACGTTAGATCAGGGAATTTTACACCAAAGGGTAGGCTTACATTGCTCTCATCTGCTACTTTCTTGTGCTTCTCACCTGTCCATCTTCACATTTATATATTCTACTCATTCACATGTATTTATTTATTAATTTATTATTTGATTTCCACTTATTGTGATCCCCGAACTTTGGTCGGGGGGGGGGGGTGCATATTAGTGCATATTAGCACCAGTCTGCCTCCAAAGATGCTTTGGTATGCAAGGTGATAACTCAAAATGTATTTGTATTCAGCTAACATTGTATGGATAAGTAACTAAAACTGGTTAAATTTTTTGACTAATGGCCCCAAAATTGAAGCAGTGCTGCTGACTTACAGCAAAAAGGGTCAGTTTTGACACAATCCCATTTAGGCAATAACTCAAAAGGTTTCGGACAGATCTTTTTCAACCATTGCAGACATATTGTAAGGTTGAAAATCTTGACTTCAAATTTTGAGACAAGTCACCTTGAAACCAAACACTTGATCTTCTCAGGGGGATGTTCACGATTGTCTAATAAGAGATTAAGTAAAGAACATCCCTATTGGACAATCATGATTTCCAGATTCAGTTAACTCAGCTGAGAAATTTTGCTTTCTGGAGCAACCCCAGCATGATAAGTCAATCATTAGGCTGATTTTTTCCAGACTTAACAGGCAAAATGTATGGGTGAAGACAAATTTTCAGAAAATCACATAGTGGGTATTTCAGAATTTTTTAAGCAACAGCATTTAGTAACATCAAAGAGACAGATGAGATAATTAGAAGCTTATCCTTGAAGAGGATCAATCTATTTGTCATGACCATATTTATTGTATTTGATCTATGACACCTCTTATGACTACTTCACAAAACATTATTTGGATAAAAATTTACACCTAAATATGTGCACTTGATCACATCCAAAATTGTAACTGCACCAAAAGAATGCAGCAAGATCATGGGGCAGCTGAGGGTGAATGGTAGCAGAACACAAAGCACCTACATCTAAACAGTACCAAACACAGGAACAACCACAATGGCCAACTGAGGAGCAAAAGGATTTTTCATCTGTGGTTCCTCTCATCCAGCCAGTAGATGACACAGCCCGCCAGGGTGGTCAGAGACATGAGAGAAATGAATTATTATGTAATGCAGCATCAGAGCTTCGTCACTGTTCTTTGAGACCCTCACATCATAATAAACGAAGGTAGCAATGCCAATCACCATGATTATCCCACCCACTGGCCCAGCCAGGATGCCCTTGAGGTGGAGGCGATGCGTGTGTTGATGATGTGCATGGTCGTCCATCTGCCTGCCCACGTTCTTCCACATGACGTACATCATGGTGGCAGCAAAGAGGCTGTACTCAATGTTGAAGGGATACAGGTAGTAGTAGGCCTGCTTGAAGATCCCGGAAGCTGTATGGCTGCACTTGCAGCTCCCGTTGCTTTTGTCAGCTGCAGTGACCATAACGGTATTTTAATTACCACTGGAGAAGCAAATATTGAGGCTTAGATATCAGACACTGATTGTTTGCTCAACTGATCTTACACGTAACATCCAGATTATATTTTGTTCATCCACCCCCACAGTCGCATGTGTTTTGAAGTAATGACACTTGTTCACAGCGAGGTTGATAGGAAAACGTGGGAGGATCGCAATGACTGGTGAAACTGTTATAATGAGCTTGTGTTTTCTCTCTCCTAACGGTCTTTCTGGTTGAAAACTTGTCTCGAGACCCACAAACTTGCTGCTACACGGCCAGCACATACTCCCAGTCACCATACAGAAATAAATGGCAAATCTCCATAAACAGAATGTGTTTTTAACCCACACAGCTTTAGTTACATTATAACTGATTATGAAACATACAATGATTCATTACAGTTGATACCGAGCTTTTCTCGATGTAATTAAGAATTAATTCCTACCATAATTTCTAGCAATATCCCTTCTGCTTGACATCATTACAGTTGTGAGGTAATTTCTAATGGTTCAAAATTAACTAAATAATAATGAGTAATTAATCTATAGTTAAGTTTAAAAACTTGCTAATTGCGAACACGACACAGATATGAGTAGATGGCAGTAAATGTTACTTTCATTGGAACATTTATCTACTTGAGAATATTTAGCTAACTTTTCAAGGGAAAAAAATTTCTAAAAACTGTAGAAAATTCATTCTCTTTAATTAAAATATAATTAAATATATGTAGGGTACCTACTTGGGTCGACTTAGACCATCATGCATTGAAGCATTGTCGCGTGAGCTTCGGAACAATGAAAAATTTAGCTCAGTCTGTATGTTGTGTGCGTCGGTGGGCAAGCGGTCAAGCAGGGGAGAGGAGCCAGGAAATCGGGCAAAACGTGGATTTACTGGAGACTGACAGGGCAAACGAACCGACACAAGGTAACATCAATGACAAGTCTGGGGAAGAATGACTCAGACAAGGACTAAATACACAGGACTAGCAGACACTAACAAGGAACAGGTGAGAACAATCCGGAATAAACGCAAGGTAACGAGGTGGGCGTGGCCCATATGAGGATCGGACGGAGCTGGACGTAACAGAACTCACCCCCCCCCCCCCCAAAGGCGCGCACACCGGCGCAGGACAGGACCTGACAAAGAACCGGGAACACAGACAGGCAAACCAGAAAGGTAGAGGCAGACGGAACACCAACAGGCGGAACAAGAGGGCCGGGAGTGAAAGGAGGGACAAAGAGCCGAGAGGAGGGACAGAAACAGGTGGGACAAAGCGAGGAGGAGCAGACAAGACAGGAACAGGAGGAGTGACGGGCAGCGGCCGGAGAGGCCACAGGCGAGAGGGAGGCTGTAGCAGGAGGGGGCCCCACAGGGGCCAAGGAGACGGGTCGAGGGGGGCCGCAGCAGCGGGGCCTGGAGGCGGCCGACGCGGAGCCAGAGGCGGGACGGAGGACTGGCACCGAGGCCCTGGAGGGGGACCCGGAGGCGACCGCCGACCAGGAGCCAAAGAACCCACAGGCAGCCACCAGACCACGGCCAGGGGCTGCACGGGCGTGCCAGGGGGCGGGACGGGAGGGACCCTGACCTTCCGTTTGTGCCCTCTCCCTTTCCGGGACACGGAGAGGCGGGGACCCTGTTGGGCTCCACCTCTCTGGGGCACTGGTGGTTGAGCTGGGTACCACTTGAGGGGTCCCACTCGAACTCCTCCTCTTCCGCCATGAGAGGAGGAGCGATGGTGTTATTGTTCGGGACCTCCTCGGGGACAGAGAGTTCCGGGCTGGACGGGTCCAGGGCTGGTGTGGCTGCAGCTGCGGGCAGAGCCACGGACATGGTGGTGTACTAGTCTGAGAAAAAAATCTGATACAGTGAGTGAGTGAACAAGTTGGTATTTTGAACACAGCCATGTTAATGGAGTACCTTAGCACCAATCATGTATAGCTTATTTGAGATACTAATCATATTCAGTACACTGCATACGGTGATGTATGAATGAATGTATGTTACATTCACATAAAGCTTTCAAGACACCCAAAGAGCTTTACTGAACCAATGGAGAGCCACTTCTATCACCACCACTGTGAAGCACCACCTAGATGATGCAATGGCAGCAGTTCCACACCAGTACACTCACCACACAGCAGCTAAAGTGGCGAATTGGCAGAAGTGGATTCACCACTTAGATATAGGGGGTGATTAAGAGGTCAGATTCGGAAGGACCACAGTCGGAAGTTTTAACCAGAGCATCACAATAGCAAAATAAATAATATAAAAGCAAAAAATATAAAGAGAAAGCCTATATTACTGGATGTGACCCATACACATTGAAAGCATTGTCAGTTATGAGAATATCAATAATTATCTGGTTTTTCAAACATTGCTGTAAACGTTGCGGAACCTAAATGTAGAAAGCAGGCGTTTTATTAGGAATCAATACAGACAGACGTGGAACCAGCCAGCAGGGTCAAAAAGCAGGAGGACCCATGAGCTGGGGAGTCAGTCTTACCAAGACACAGGCCGCAAAAAGTAAGTACAACCCCATCTGCAAATATGTTGGTACCCTGTGTGAAATGCAAGTAAAAACAGCATGCAGTGATTTGCGAATCATATAAACCAATATTTCATTGAAAATAAAATAAAGACAACATATCAAATGTTGAAACAAATTTTATTTCCGTAGATGATGAAATACCCAAATTGTCTGCAATATTAGGTTGAGCAACATTATTCTTTAATTGCTGCACTATTTGCCCACACAGTCTTTCACCGAGTGCTGAACCTCTCCCATCTTCACTGCACAGAGTGCTGAACCTCTCCCCATCTTCACTGCACAGAGACTCTGCCTCACTGGGAGGCTCTTTTTATACCCAATCATCTTACTGACCTGTTGTCAATTAACACATTTAACTGTAACATATTCAGCCAGGTGTTTTGCTTTAGCATCACTCAACTTTTCCAGTGTTTTGTTGCCCCTGTCCCAACTTTTTTGAAATGTGTAGCTGGCATCAAATTCAAATTGACCATATATTTAACATAAAAATATAAAATTATAAACATGTTGTCCCAAAACAGTGTCCTAACTTTTCGGAAACGGGATTAGCCTGTCCAAGGGTAGCCCGTACTTTGCTGGACTGAATTGGAGCAGGATAGGCAGGTTAGGGTAACGCTAGAGAGAAGAAAGACCTGCTCAGTACTTCGCATGAGTGGCGTAACCCTTCCAGTCCACCGTACAGTAAATGTCCTCACTGAGAATCGTGGGTGGTAAAGACCTCACTGTCACCCAATAGGATGAAAGGCAAAGTTTAAAAGATTTAATCATGTACTTTACGGAATATCACCTACGTATCACGAAATGGTTTAACATGACCGAAAACACTCCATTCATAAAAATTTTAAAAACTATGGGACTATTACTTAAACCTTAAGGTTTCAGAAGACACAAGATAGTCAAACTAATCCATTATGCTGATGAATGAGGTCTCCCACTCGTCCCCTTCACAGACCCGGATGAGGTTTTACATGCTTTTTAGGACAGGGTTAGTGAAGAAGAGTCTAGTTTGATGGTTTTCCAGGGCAGAGAGGATGACTGGAAAGCGTTCCCTTCACTTAATGGTCTTAGCATTCAAGGCACTGTAGTCAGTGCAGGGGTGCAGACCACCACCCTTGTTCTTGACAAAGAAGACACTAGAGGCTACAGAGAAAGTGAACGGATCAATGGCCCAATCCGATGGATGGTGCTGGGGCAGGACGAATGCCCAGGCTTTGCTAAGCACGGCACTGAAGTCCTGATTTTTGAGCAGGATGGCCGCCTCTGTTTCATCTGGGAGCTCTTTAAAGAGGATACCCTGCAAGGCAGTGTTAGATAGCGCGAGAAACAGTATAGGGAAAATGTTTTTAGTTCTCCTGAAGCCCATTCAACTTACAGGTTACAACTGGAACCAGGGATGTCCCAGGATAATGGAATTGTGGGATGAAAGAAACACCAGCAGTTGAATCTCCTTGTGGTGGACATCTCCTACTCACAGCATCAGGAGAACAGTCCATTGCAGGATTGTCCCCAACATGAGTGGAGACCCATCCACTCCTCATAAAACAAGCAGGGGTGACACCTGCTCCACAGAAATGGCTTGTTGCAGAACATACTTCATATTGACAAAGTTAGCTGGAGCTCCTGAATCAAGGAGAGCAACTTCCGGCAATCCCTTACCAGCCCAATGCAGTATGAAAGAAAAGAGGACACGCCTACCCAGATGCTGGGTTGAGGTCTTAGGGAGGTTTAGATAGGCAGGCACAAATTGGGTGACCCAGATTACTGTGGTACATAAGAACATAAGAAATTTACAAACGAGAGGAGGCCATTTGACCCATCAAGCTCGTTTGGGGAAAGAGTAGAGGCAGAGTAGATGTTGTAGGCTCTGTCTTTCTGCTGGAGATACAGGTGCTCTTCCTAGCTACATGGGTTCAGTGGTGGCCAAGAACAGATGGGTCTATACTGGTTTGTTTTGGGGACAAGAGAGGCAGCGCTCCTAGATAATGTTATCCAAAGCAATCGACAACTGGATGTAATCCTCAAAGGATTTTTCATCTACAGTATGTAGCACAAAATCACAACTTGCAATTCTGGATTATGAGCTTGTTGGTGAAGAACCTAGAGACAGGGTTAGCAAGTCAGGCAGCTGTTAAAATACACATATATATGTGTGTGTGTGTGCGTGGATATATATATATATCTATACATATATATATATATATATATGTATAAAAATCACATTTTTAGGTGTAGACATGATACAAATTCTGCAAATTATCATGAAAATAGAATTTGCAATAAATAAAAATACTTTCAGACCTACATACCACAAGGACTCATAAAATTCAGGTAAAAATTAATTTATTAATTTTACATCTCTTCTTGCGATATTTCTAGTGATTGTACAAGTTGGCGAGTGTAGGACGAGTATGGATTAGATAGGCAGAGCAGGTGATGGAGCTGTTCAGGGAATAGAATATTGTCACTTCCAATACCACAAAATGTAGTTTGTATTCTTTTTTCTATGGCCCCTTCCCCTATCTATCTCTGTTGTTGTTGTCTGAATCGGAGCTGCTGTAAAGTATCATCTCCTCTCTCTCCCTTCAGCGAGCATCTTCTGTTAAATATCTACCCACCATTTATATCAGTGCAAATAAAGCCATTTAGTCCAGAGAAAATGACATAACGTCGCATGGAAAAGTGACTTCCCTGCTTATTTTCTTGGCATGTTAAACTGCTGACAGCATTTAATGTTGAAAGCGGACACTTCCAGCAACACATCAGCATAGATTATTAAACGAGTGCCTTAGACGAAGCAAAGTGCTAAATGTGGATAAATTGAGGTGCTCTGGCTCATTATCTGTATGAGCTCTATAACTGCAGACTAGTTATAAACACGTATTACAAAGGAAGTAGCGCTTGGATGACAATAACTTGACTAGTTTACACAGAGCATGCACTATATCTAAACTGTACGAAATTAAATCCTTCTACAGACAAATCAGGCTGCATTTTAACAATTTTAGCTGGGAGTTGTGAGTACATTTGTCCCATGACTTATTCTGCTTTCATCCTCAATAAGCTGGATGTCTTATTATCTTAAAAACCTGTCAAATGCATGTTTTTTTTACTCTGTGATTCTCACAAAACTCCATTTTTGTTTTTGTAGACCTACACCTTGAAACGGCAACATTGATGATCCTGATCTATTTTCAGTACCGTATGTTTTTTTTTTTACTATTTTTCCAAATTTCTGGGAATTTCTCCAGTACCAGAATCCAGTACCGTTTGTAGGTTTCCCTCCTCAGACACATTTTAATCAGCTAATTACCCGATTTAGAAGGTATGTTTCAAATCTGCAAACTGTGTTGTATTCTGACCCTCCAGGACCAAAACTGGGGAACCCGGCACTAGATTATGGGTCTTGCCTTCTTGTTATGTAACTTCTCAGCTGAGTTTTAGTTCTGTCAGTGCTGTGATGCTCAGTCCCTCAGAATTAGTGTCTCTGCTCCATAGGAATGAGGGCTGAGATCTGATCCCTATCAGCAGCATCCGTCACTGTCATTTATTCCTCTGTACTCTGCTGTTGTTTTTACCATCAGTGCTTTTCTGGACTCCTGGGCTTTATGTATTAGTTTTGCTTTGTGCTTTTGCACAGTACAAAGCTGTGTTGTGCTGTGCTTGATAATTGGTGCAGGGATGAAAGGATCTTGAAGCATCAGTTTGACTTGGGTGAACGGCATTCATTATCATCAGCATTATTGTGATTATTTTTGTCATTTTGTTTTCGTGAAGTGGTTGATTATTTATGATCTCGCGCATAAATCTGCAGCTATAATTAGAGACTGCTGGTGAATATGAGCATTGTTGTTTTTAATCAGTCTGAGTGTGGGGGGGGGGGGGGGGGGGGGGGGGGGGGGGGGGGGGGGGGGGGGGGGGGGGGGGGGGGGGGGGGCGGGGGGGG
>JABFEA020000048.1:7494463-7541575 GCA_019775915.2 Cyphomyrus plagiostoma
CCCCCCCCGGCCCTCCTCGGTTGGGTGGGGGGGGGGGGGGCGGGTTGGCTCCTGCCGGGGTGGTTCTGGTTGGGCCGGGGGGGGGCGGGGGGGGGGGGGGGGGGGGGCCGCCCCGCGTGGGTCTGCTTAATAGTCCTTGTTGGAACTGGAGGGGAAAAAAATCAGTTAAACCAAACACATGTGGTACTTGTTCTTTTTAAAGATGGTAGATTAATCTCCTAAACAAGGGAGTTCTCATTTTCAGCTCTGTTATACAAGGACAAATCTTTCAAGTTTCATTTGGGAAAATAAGGGATTATACCGAAAACAACTGAAATTAAGAAAGTACCATAAATATCAATAAATCACGTAAATGGCAAATGCACCATGGTGTGAGTTTGGCGTAGCCTGTGGTTTTGCTGCTTGTGACGCATGTTTGCAAGCGTGACGTGTTGCAGAGCGTCAGTTATTTTAGGCTGATACCCTGCACTGATGTCAGGTTTGCGGGGGATGGGGTCAGGGTGGGGGGGGGGATATTTGTGGTTCCCCCTTCATGTGGGCACCCAGTCGAGGGCCAGTGCTCATCCTGACACCCCACAGAAAACTCAATTTAATAATGATCTGTGACTGCAATGAAAAAACTAATAATGCAGAAACTCTTGTATTTTGCTTGGTAACTTACGGTTAGGACTGGGTAGGGGTTAAGGTTGTCATAGTTAGCGTTAGCATTTTTCCTACAGAAATGAATGAGCAGTCCCCATAAAGATATGTTTACCCGACCTGTGTGTGTGTGAGAGAGAGAGAGAGAGAGAGAGAGAGAGAGAGAGAGAGAGAGAAGGTGTAAGTGATAAATTTTACATGACCAAAACTCTCCCCCACCTCTGCCATAAGTCACTGATATGACTGTGAGTCTCTGTTGGGCCTGAATCCACTAGGTGGCACCCAAGCATGGGAGCACTGAAACGGCACATCACGGATATGTGAGGCGGGGGTGTGTCCTCACAGCAACAGCCGTTAAAGGTGAGGGCTGGCTGGGAGCCCCCATTCGCTGGGAGTGTCTGCATGTGTCATGTGGGATAGACATGGGTGAAGAGAGCCTGTCACATGATCAGAGATAAACGGACTGAAAATGAGAAAAGCAAAGTAGGGATGAAATTGGTTACTTAGCTGGGATGGAAGGGTCTCATAACTGGGACTACACTAGAAAACCTAACTGTGGGTAAACGTGGATGTCTTGAAAAGGATGGATGGACAGACAGACGGACAGATGGATGGATGGATGGATGGATGATATCCTTTATAGATCCCATGGAAAAGTTCAGCTGCATACAGCAACAAAGGGACATAGATATATAAATAAATTGTGATGGTATGCCATACATACAATGCTAATGATGCTATGAAAATTTTTTACAAATTACTGCAGTATAGATGAACAGGGGTGTACATGCAATGTCAGATATACTCACATCGGAGGCATATAAACGCAGTCCTTGTTGGGGGGAGGCATCGTAGCACTCAGCACTGGTGCGAGCTCTATGGCACCCCCTAGAGGGATTGGGCGGATTTGGCGGTGCTGGTGGGGGATGATGGTCTGCCGTGTTGGTCTGTATGTCAGCAGGAAAGCAGACAGCTGGGGGAGAAGAAAGAAATGCAGCAACTCCTATACACCTCCTCAGCACCTCCTCAGCCTTGTGACTCTTCTGAACTTATCCTCCGAGTTTAACTCTTAATGAGGCTACAGTAGGAGCTCTAGTATTGCGTGTTTTTGTCTTACAAAATTTGCCTTTGTCTTTACTATTGACAAAAAGTGTTAAAGAAAAATTTGAAATATTTACTTGGACTTCCAAGGTATAATTCTGCATTATGAATTACGGAAAGAATATTCAAGTTTCAAGAAACTTTATTGTCATTCCAGACATGTTCTTACATGCCGTGGAGCGAAATTTAGTACTCAGGTCACAGATAAGCCACAAAGCTAGTAACACACACTGGAGTATTGGAGTATAAAGTATGGAATATAAATTGGAGGTATGTATAGTGATACACAGAATCAGACATGGAATGGATGCAACATAAAACAGATCCAGGTAATTTACTATATAATAGTATTAACTTAGTTACTATGTTATAATGAGCATTATAGAATTGCATGAACATAATAGAATGAAGAAAATGCTGTGAAAAAAAGATTCACAGCCACCATATTTATTCTTTAAGTGATCATTGACAAGCCAGCTCTGTTCAGCTGCTTTTATTTGGTTTTTTTATTTAGAGAACCTGGAAAGGATTTGCTTTCCCTCTTAGACGCTGTAGCTTATAGTAGTTTCCAAAGTGCCCTGTAGTCTCTCTGCCGTCTGTTTTTCATTCACATACATCTTTTCTTTTCTCTGCGGTTCAAACAAACACAGAGGTACGTCAGCATCCTCACTCTCTATGCCACTCTGGGCCGTGCGGTTGACACCCCCTGGGGACCAGGGCAGCCAGATGGGGCAAAGTGCCTTGCAGACATGTGACTAGGGGTCAGAGGTTAGCTGTCACCGCTGGAGAGCGGGGAAACGGTAGAACGCCTCTCGATCACATTGTGCTGTAGGGCACCCCCACTAGAAACAAAAGCCCTCTGTGTGGACAGGGGGGTGGGGAACTCTAGCCAAGGCTCAGGGAAGAAAAGAAAGCGTGCTATGTTTTTTCAGACAGGTCGCAGTGGGCCGCTGCTCCGGTGGGCGGCATAGGGTACGGGGGCCACTCTGCCACACCCTTCCAGCATATTAAAACATGAATAATAAACAACATTGCCGCTGTCTGTCCTACCACCGAGCAGCAGAGGGCTTTAAACCGGAATCTGATGGTCACTGACAATCCTGTGTTCCTAACGTGTGTGTGTGTGTGTGTATTTTTATATTATTCCCAACAAAGAACGGCTTGTTGTTGTGATGTGTTTTCGCCAACTGGGCCGATGACGGTGGGTAACTGAATTGGAGACAAAGTCAACGTTTGATCCGTTGAAATGAAGCTTCAGGTTGCGGTGGAACTCAGTGAGGGGTCACCCTAAAGTCTGGTCCAGAAAAGGCACATTCCGGACACAGTGAATGTGACTTTGCATGGCAGCAAATGTGAGTCTGTGCAGGAGTAAATGTTACTCTGTGCAGGAGTAAGTGTCACTCTGTATGGGAGTGAATGTGACTGCAGGAGTAAATGTTACTTTCTGCAGGAGTAAGTGTCACTCTGCATAGGAGTGAATGTGACTCTTCACAGGGCAGGCTCCGGGAAGTCTGGAGGGAGGTTGACTCCCAAACCCCCACTAGTAGTATTTCCCTGTAATTCTTTTGTTCCTTCTTTTTTCAACCCTCGCCCCCACTTCCCTGTGGTTGCCTGAAGAAATTCAGCTGTAAGTGTTGGTGCTTCCTGGTATCAGCCGGGTTACATCACAGTCCTGCTGTCATCACTGCCTGATGCAGTATGTGGCTTCTGTGCTGAAATAGACTGCACTCAGTCTGGTTCAAATATTAACACATTTACATTGTTTTTGTTTTTTAAGAAAATGATTAGCGCAATTGCATTTCCTTTTTTGCAAGCATGTGTTACTTCACTGGTTCATGTCTTATTTGATCCAGGATTTGTTGAACAACTTTGATGTTCAGGGGGCACAGTTTAGGACTTCGCCTCTCTTTCCAGGACAAACATTCACAGACACTCACGCTTTATCTTTTAATTTTATCGGAGCCTCAATGTGTTTCTCCCGCCTGGCCAGACAGCAAGCGGCCGCTCCCAGCAGAAGGCGGACTCTCTCTCTCTCTGCAAGTGCTGGGGAATCACCAGGTGCAGACACATGATCTGTTTCTCATTCGACATGGCTGGCAAGGATACAACCGTGTGCCCGCGGCCCCGGTTGAAATCTTCCCTGCACTCGAATCTCAGCAAAGGGAGATTATTGGTTAAAAATCGAGGTTAGTGTTGGTTCATCACGGGCACTGAAACATTTTTCTAGGTTAATGCCAGCGATAAGTCCACCCCCATTTAGTGTCTCCCCTCCTGGGCTGCTGTATGTAGGGACTCTCTGTTCTTGCAGCATGTGACTCCGCCTCTTAACAGAGGGAGGAAGGGTCCCTGGATAGTGCCGTCTTCTTACAGGGGCTGCAGGACAGCTGCTCCTTTTGGCTGTGGGGTGTCCTGCAGCTTTATGTCACATCAGGGTGGCATAGAATAAACAGGTACGTTTCATATATACACACACACACACAAAATACAAATACACATGTTTGTGTGTGTGTGTGTGTGTGTGTGTGTATACCAGAGGCTGATTTTAAGTGTGATTTATGTTTCCCAGTATACTCTTTCATGTAGGCAAATGCTGGTAATGATAATCACTTTGGTAATTGCCGGCTGATTACCAGCTGAACCGTGAGACCAAGAGGAATTGCACTGTAATCACGTCTGCAATTGTCACCTTGGACATCAGCTTATAACCAATTGTGTGTGTGTGTGTGTGGGGGGGGGGGGTTCACTTTCACAGTGCCCACCTTTGCCGGCTTGAGCCCCAACCCCCAGCGACAGACTCATCACCCAGCTCTGGTTTCCATGGCAACCCCGCTCTCAAATGACCGTGGTGTTCGACTTTCAAGGCATCTGAGGTCCCTGACTCAACACAAAAAAAACCCAAATAACTGCCTCATTTTATCCTTCTTTGTTATTTGAAAAGAGGAAAGTAAAGGAACATCAATGTAATCTTTGGCCATGAATATGATATCTACTTACTAATTCATTCATAAACATGTTTTATGGTTTTAATACAATGGTGCTTTAAAATAACATGCACAGTACTACCACAATTTTGGCAAGGACTTGACAAACCTACACCCATGGGCGCAATAAATATTGCATATGTATTTATGATATATAGTATTACATATGTTTAGCTACGGTGCTGACTGGCTTTCGCAGGATCAGGCCCGGTTTGACCTTAAACACCAGGCAGACATGAGCGTCATGGACACTCTTGGTGACATTGACATTCCCTTCGGCCCTGCCTCCTGTAAATAAAGCAGAGTGAGTCCAGGGGCTGCTCTACTGGGCTCCAATCTCATTACCGAGGATGGGGGGGGGGGGCATGTTTGCAACCTGGAGTTTTTGTTGCCCCACCTGTGCAGAGTCCCCAAGGCAAACTCTTTTGTGTTTGGTCTGGTCCTACCCACTGTCCATGACTGGCTGACATGGGGGGGGGGGTCTGGGTATGCACAGGACTAAGCATGTAGTAACCAGCATGCTTTGCACGGCACTTCACTACACTTTAAATGGACATCCTGATTTTGTTGGACATCCTGAGTTTGATCTGTTCCTGGGTCAACAAGGGAGGGGCTTGCGTTTCACTTCTTTGACCAATCACGGTCTTCATCGTATGACATCATCAATATTATTGTTGTTATCATCATGAAATATGAAACATTGCTCCATACAGCCTTTGCAGGTAAGCATATTCCTACGTTTTGTGTCTGTGATTTGTCCCTTAACAAAAAGTATACACAATAAAATGTGTCCATTACGAATCTGTGTACCTTGGCACTTAACAGAAAACATTGGCTTTCATTAATGTTGATGTCATACAAGTAAAACTGTGATTGGTTAAAGTGAAACACAAGCCAAGGTAAACTCGGCAAAAACATGACACAGTACTTTAACTAGTGTAAATTATACATGTATATGTATATTTGTGTATTTCTTTTAAGTGTAATTGTAATAACTGTGTAATGTTTGCTGTGCACGTGTTTTGTTATCATGTGACCATGAGTGTCAACTGTTGGCTTCTCTGTCTGCGCCGCTGCTAGTATTACAACAGTGGCTGTTAATAGAGAGAGTGACTTCCATCCCAAAGGAGCTTCCATCTCCCTTATTAAAACGACTCACTCGCTCTCCACAATACATTTATTTGGGCTCTGATTGTGGGTCTGCTGCATTGAAAACACACTATGCCCTCCAGGGTTCTGGTGTGACAAAGAACAAACAAGGTGGCAATGTGACTCGTTCTTCTTGCCTTTGATTTCTTCTTCCTGTCTTTTGAAGTAGACGTCAACGCCGGTCCAAGACACTGTTTGGCAATTTGCTTTAAATAAAATTTGTTGATACCACAAAAACTAGCTTCACACAACCAAACAAACCAGCTTGGCTGCATATTACTGATATATTTAATCATCATGCCTGTGATGCTAGATATTTAGTGAACAGAAGCACATTGAAACGGTTTCATGGGTTTACTTTCTTCAGTTGGTGGCATTACTGCAATATGTCTGAGGTAACTGGGCAGCCAGAAATATGGGATGTAACCCGTCACCGGTAATAAATCTCGCTTCACAAAAGCGTCCTTGATGAGAAAGGTCAGCCTGCTTGACATCCAAGGGCTCGGGTACATGTCGGGGGGGAGATGATTGCATTCCTGCAATGAGATGGGAGCAGCTCTGGTTCCAAAGTAAACTCAGAGAGGCCCCCACGCCCCAAAGCTTCCCCACTTCGCATGGCTACGTCTGTCAGACAGCGGAGGCGGGAAATGCACCGTTTAATGCTTATTTACAGACGGAGAGCCCCGGGTCAGGCCAGAATGGAGAGGCTCTGATCCCTGATACTGGGCTGGCTCAGATTTCTGATGGATCACCAACAGCTAATGAACTGCTGCCTCGTTCTTTCATTTTTCATAAATGCTTGTAAATTTTACACCAACAACTGCTGTAGTTTCATATGCAAACTTTATTTGACGTTGGATTTAAGTTATACAAATGGCACATAAGCAAAAAAAAAAAAACCACATTATCAAAATGATGAAAAAATAAAAAAGGAAGTCTTACCTTTATGAAATAAAGGGGATTTTTTTTTTAGCTCATTGATATTCTAAGAAAGACACAAACATTATCATCCTTCTTCCTTGCCTTTATAAGCCGTCTTTGCCCCAGAATTTTCCTTGTGTTTCCTAGGACACCCTGGCCGCTTCCCCACATCTGGGGGCCTTTTCTGATCGAACCCGCTGCACTTGAGGCCAGAATAGGCAATGTGGAAGTATGAGGTGGGCTTTCATAGAAGGGTAGCACCAGTTTTCAGAGCACCTTGAGGCTCGAGCAGTGTGATGTGCAGTTTGATTTGGGGGGCAGTGCTGCTCTGGGAGCAATCGAGCCCCTTGAAGAGGATGCCCTCAAGAGGCTGTGTTCTCATTGGTTGATCATCTTTGTGTTCATGATGCCCCGCCCCCTCTTGGTGATTATGAAGGAGTGCCCATGGTTACGGAATGCATTTGGCTCCGAAGAGGTTCTGACTTCCTGACCCACCATTGGCCTGTGAGTGAGGTGACCAAGGGGTTGCGCAGATTAATTTGAATTTTTTTATTGGTCACTTAGGAAAAGGGTTTTGACTCCTGCTCACACCCCCCAGACAATGATAATGCCTGTGCCTTGGAATGGGATTTTTCCAGACAAAAAAAAAAAACAATTTGTGCATTTCCAGTAAACTCCAGTAAACAAAGTGATGTGCTATATGACGGCTCCAGGGAAAAGGAACATGACTAAACTCTCCACAAGCGTCTGACTAGTAGAGGAGGGCTCATCATCTGATGTTCTGAAACATCATCCACAAAGTGTTGAACCTGCAACATTACCTTAGAGCTTCTAGTAATACATACTTTAGGTTTACAGTCACACAATTAACACAGCGGCAACGAGGCAACTTCCCCACAAAGGGTGACGATTCACATTGTATAACTTTTTTTGTTTTTTTTTAAAATAAAAATAAAACATTTCTGGGTTAGATTGTTTTTCTCCAGGTTTTGGACATAAATGAGATGAGACATCAGGAAATTCATTTCCATTTCAGTTGCCGCGCCATCTGGCCAATTGACACTGAGGGATTAAGTGGTATTTTCAAGAGGTGCTACTTCATAAATTTCCACTAAAATAAACAGAAAATTGCAAAGATTGTTGTGCATACAGTTTCCAGTTGTCTGGGGCTGTATATCTGAAGCAGTACTGGATCTCCTACATACCAAGAAACAGAAGAGACAGGCTACACATTCAAACTTCAGGCGGTTACTGCGAAATACTATGATCAGTCTTCTGGCTTTAAAATACTGAGCGCTGGCAATATACAGAGAGGCTTAGACTTTCTTAAAGCAGAGGCAGGGCTGAGAGTTAGTATATGATGGAAGGGGATAGTCTGCAGGAAACTCAAACATCAGCGGATTTGATGGGGACACTAGATCTCACAGCTCTGTGAACGTGCATGTGGAGGACTGGCTTGCTGGAAACGCGACCGATCAAATGCGGCAGAGAAGGCGGTTTAACAGGAAGCCTTCGAATGTAAGAGGACACTGGCCTTGCTGGACCCGCAACGCAGGCTATCCGCAGGGGGCCATCGTTCTTGTGGCTGAGGTGCCAGCCAGGGCGAGTACTTTCATTTCTGCTTGGGTTGGTGGTAAGATCATGTGACCATATCTACTCATACTATTTTCCTTTTTTGTTATGGTTTTTTTTCCCTAAACTACATTTTGATACTTGTGTATATCAAACTTTGGTTTTTGTCAAGTGCAGAGTTACATCGACCAAAGTTACTGCCAAACAAACCAGATTTGGGGGGGTTATTTCTGAGCTCTGCCGTATCGGAGGTCGCTTTGTGCTGGGTGGGGGGTGTCTGTCTGAACCACGCAATTGCCGGCATGTCAAGTCTGTTTCAGGCTAATTCAGCAGCCGATGGTAAGTTTCGGCCACTTAAATGTCACATGCATGCACGTTACAGAAAACCCATAATCAAAATGAAAAATGTAAAATGAATGAAAAAGATGAACAGTGAGAAGCCACAGTGGTGACTAAAGTGCTGCTAGTACTCCCACATGGTGGAGCTCTCCACGGCGTCGGCGTTGGCCTTCAGGACCCCGGCATGGTCCCCCTTCAGGTACTTGCCCTCTGTGGTCTTGATGGCCACCTTATTATAGTCGCAGAACTCCAGCAGGAAGTCGACCGGAGCGTCGCTGCTGCTGGTCACTGCGGACTCGCTCCCCACCATCCAGTACTTTCCAGTGCAATCTGTGGAGGGGAGGAGAGTACAGGCCTGAGGTAAAAGGGCAGCATCAGCAATTGTGGAGAGTCACTGATGCTTCAGCTTTTGAGGTGGGCCTTTGGAATCTTGATTAGATACGTCTATGCATAGATGAAATTGTGTTTGCCTAAGTCTTACTCTTAGAGTGTAATCTTACACCAAGCACAAGACCAGCATGTTGCTGCACATAAGTAGCAAATAGTGTGGATAGTTCAGGTCCAGAAAATAAAAATTCTTGTTTCAACCAACCAGTCACAGATACAGATTACTCAACTGATGTTTGAAACAAAACCTTGGCGAGGATGTTTAATTACTGGGCCTGAAATATACACCTCTAGTAGCTGATTAGTCCTGCTGGGACTGACCTCTAAGACTGTAGGCCCCATTGTCAAAGTCCAGCTGAAATACATCGTAAGAGGAACGGTTGCAGTCCAGGGTCCCGGTCACTCTCCGGCACCCGATGAAACCATGTTCCCCTCTCAGGACAATCAGGGGCCTGTTGATGAGCTTCATCAGGAACTCCTCCGTCTCTCCTAGGCATGAATGGAGCAGAACGTATCGCAATTTGAATATATACGGCTCGCACATTAGGCTGACGGAAGGGTGTGACTCGAGAGCCTCTTGCAAATGCAGCTGTGCTCAGCTGTATCTGACCTCTAGACCTCGAAATTCCGACCTTGGCATTGCCAACAAATGGAAACGCAACACCAAGGGCAGCTGTGGAGACCAATCCTCCCCAACTCACCCGCCGATTCAATGGTCGCCGCTAGCTGACCGTTCTTCTTGGCCGCCACGTATTTCCCATTGGCGGCCCTCAGGGTAATTTTCCTGTCACGCCACTCGATGTCAAAGTAGCAGTTTGCAGACCTGGAGGCACAAACCAAACCACAAGATGATTCAAGCGACCAAGCGATAGTGATCCCGTTGCTGGTGGATAGATCCCAATTTCGGCACCAAATACATATTTTTCGGTTTAGAAAAGTACTGCATGTTCTCCATATTCCTATATCTCTTTGATCCTGTTGGAGTGGAAAACCCAAGCATGAGTTTTAGTTACAGTTAAGACTATAAAACCTATACCACTAGTCTACTGCAGCAGCAAAGTTTTAAGTAAAGTGATGACCTCCCGGATCATAATTTATCCGCTGCTTGTCACATGTTTTTGGTAGTGATTTCCTGATTGTAGTGCCTATTGGATCATTTGACAAAACAGGAACATGTGCAAATGTTTAGATGATTCTGGGTTGTCCTACGTAATGTACTTTGATCTCTCACCCTGAGCTTGAGTCCACCTTCATAGGTACCAAGATTATAAGAAATTTGACTGGTATACCAACTGGCAGATGCATAGCTTTGAGTTTTTTTTCATTTTAGGTTTATAATAAAACATTGAACTTTCTACCAGGCCTTAGCTAAAAAACTCCACTGAAAGAGTTAGACTTAAACTTGCCACTACAGCACCTTGAACAGTAGGAAATCAAAGAATGACATGACATAGGATAGGAGTTTAGTTGAAATTACGGGTTATGTGAACTCATAACCTCATAAAGCTCTGAGTATTAATAGATCCATGACACCAGACACATTGATCAGCTCATCACTATTTATCTACAGCAATAATGTTGCTGTGAGGACTGATGATTCTTCTGAACGCTAAGGGGACCTAGCAGGAGGAAATGGACACACACTAGGCTTGGGCTCACTTTGTGGACGCTGTACACTGCAGTCCACCATTGGCAGTCAGGGTCCAGTACTTCCCAGTGCAGGTGCGGAAGGCACACTTCTTTGTGTCCTTACTGATCTCCATCTGAAAGGTCTCCTGGTCGCTTTCCTCATCTTGGTTGGCTGAAAGGTCCATTCCTGAAAAAGAAGCATGTCCAGAATCGGCTAAGTGTGCTGGTCTAATGTAAACAATGAAACATCAAATGGAAGGCTGACTTTTTGTAAAACTTATCAACACTTAAATCAGACACAAAAATTATTTGTAGATATACTTTTGTAGAGCTGTGCGATTCTGCCTGATCTCCATAGACATTGTGATGGGTTTTTTTTTCCTCTTTTCTTCTGTGAATAATAAACTCTGTGAGTAATGACCATGGTGTCCAGGTGTCCCCACATCTTTAGAACTTATTAGAAGCTCAGTAGGAAATCCAGGCCCTTCCACTCTGCCCAGTGACCTCTGCAGACCTATGAGGATCAGCCCCCAGCATCCCCGAGAGGGAATAGCCGTCCTCTGGGACTCCCAGTCCTCACACATGCCAGAAATCTTAGTCAGGCAACAGCAGCCGGATCCACAGACCACATCCTCTACAAGCTAAACCTGACTCCTGATACTATTAGAAAGCAAGACGTGAAACAGCTACAGAAACCCACTTCAGAGTGTGTGGACACAGCTGATACCTAATGGAAAATGTGGTTTAGTTACATCTTAATCGACAGGACCACATCACTATGCCACACTGGAAGTATTTACAGGAAGCCACATTAAAATTCTGCCTTGACTGAACCACTGAATAGAGTGCATTTTATTTGAGCTATTGAGGTACTAATCATGTGGCTCCACTTTCTCCATCTGCGCAGGATATATAAGGAGTTAACATGAGGATACATATTTCTGTATGGAACATATGTAGAGCACAAAGGCCTGGATGGGGTAACAGAGGGCAGCTTCCCTAGTTCCAAAAGGGGAAAAGCACATACGTAAGGAGAGGGTTATTATCGGAAAATGTATCTTTTCACGTTGTGAATCCATCTTCAATTAGCATCGTACGCTGCCTTCAGTTTTGTCATCATTCACTCTTCTATCCAATCATTTTAAACTATCCCCATCTCTGCTTTTAATTACTTTGGCAAAAGATGGTCTCTTCGGGAAGATTAAATTTCCACAGAAATATGCGAGTATGACTGAGTGAGCGAGTGAGAGAGGAGGGAAAGAGGGAGGGAGGTGGGGAACAGGGGTGATGAGAAACACATGGGCCAAAATGGCTGCTTAGCAGAGCTGCCGCGGTGGACACGAGGGCCTAAAACGAGCCGTAAATCCATCTGGGCAAGAGAAACTCCTCTTCACTCTCCACCAACTGTAAAAACGAGCTTCTTAGTGAACCTGCTCCTTTGCTTATTTGCTTTTCTGTGATCTTTCCTGATATGTCAGCTTCTGGTTAAATTCAACATGGTGAAAATAGTCGCAGCTGTTAAAAGTCGGTAGATAAAGCAGCGCTCACTACTCGCAGCCTCCAGAAGGCAGCGTCAGCACCACTAGCCAGCAAGCACATCTCCAGAGCTCCTTAAACGCACTTAAGCTCTCTCCGGCAGCCTTCATCCTCACAGATGACTTGTCCCCACTGATCTCCCAACAGATATGGTGTCTCTGTCCATTAAGGCAGCTTACCGAGGGTCTGGGGGCCCCCGGCTGACAAACCACGAGTCGCACTTCTAGAAGCCCATGCCGACCCGAGCTTTCGGGTGAAATATGAGCCCATAGCAGAGGAAGGGCTGTGACGTTGAGTTTGTCCACGCTCACTCTTTGATGAATAGAAAAAGCAGAGAGGAGCTGCAGAGAAGAAATGCTTAGAGGACTAGGAAAATGGGAGAGGAGAGGAGAGTCCGCACAGTGCAGCCTGTCATTTTAAAGCCACACTGGGCCCTGGCACCAGAGCCTGGAGATTAAAGCCAGAATCACGGATGGCTTAAACGCTGACATGTGCTGCATGCAACCCTAAAACCAAACCCATTACAGTTAGATGTCCACATGAAAAAAGCTTGTCTAAATCATTAGGGAACCAAGAGTACAACTACAGGAGCTTTTAACCTGCAGCAGGATTAAAGGCTTTTCTAAAGCATGTTATTTTACTCCCTTATTGGTGGACTGAGACTAATGTCCTAAAGAGGCCACCATTGTTCAGGGGGGCCGGGGCCTTTCAACCGGGGGGTGCCACGAGAGCCCTGGGGGGTGCGCTCTGCCTTTGTTCTTTGGCCACAACCGGTTCCTTGCACATGGGCAGAAAATGCCGAACGCAACCACTAATGTAATGAGCTGTGTTCTAAAGGCTGCACCGCTAGGTAAACAGGACGGGTCTGTGACCGCCAGGTTAGTGTCCGGCTAGTGCCTCTACAAACTCCATAAATGACCGGCCATTGTCTGATTATTTGCTTATGCAGATGACAGCTAGGTCCGCTTGTTTGCTTTTTTCCAAATCTATTTAGGGTCCGGCCAGGAAATCGAAGGCGATGGCGCGACCACTCGCCTGGACAATACAGCCAGCGACAGAGGCTGTTTATCCAGCAGCTCGCCTGGCTTGCCCCTCTCAGAGGAGGGCCCAGAATGCTCCACAGAAATGTCTCATTAGAGTCTTTCAAGCCACGGCTGGGTAAATGAAAGGCCTCTGACTGACAAAAGGGAGCGTGCACAAGAGAGGGGCCTCGTTGCTCTCTATTCTACAGCAACCACATGCAGCCGCTGGGCCCCTGGCATCCAATCAACCGCCTGGTGGGTCGGGCCACATCCCACACCAAACCATTCACACACTATCATCCGGTATGGAGAGCAACTCTTTTTTAAGAAATCAAAGGGCATTCTGGGAAACTGGTCAGAGAATACATTTTGTAATTATGACAACACATGCTAGTCTTGGTTACAATTTCATGCTTTTATCAGACATTTTGTGTAAAGTATTAGGATAATTCTAACTCATTTTATAAAATTAAATATAACATAAAGTCAATAAAGAAGAATATAGTTTCTCTTAGTAAAATATTGCATGTCTGTTCTTAAATAATTCTGTGGTTTGGCCTTTTCCCCAGACAAACATGATGGCTACCCATTTCACACTCTTTTGTGCTATGGCGACAGTTTCAGCAGCATGATCACAGTTTAAGTGGCAACTATCAGATCAAATTTAGTGTCACAAATACTGTAGCAACCTCCCTGAACCCAATTCTTGCTAAACTGCAAGACATTAAAGCAAAAAACGTTAGCGATAGGCTACTCCGTTGACATTTTCAATGCAGCAATTAAAATGTAAACCAAAAAATATGAAAAATATCACTAAAAACCAAAGATGAAACTAAGAATTGGTGAAGGGCTGGAAAGACCGCATTTTCTTACCTTTTTCCGACCGTTTTATTCTGTTGTATTTTAAATAAGACTGCATACTTTAGCCAAATGACCTTGCCTGAAAACCACTTCAACTACTAACGTGAAATCAATGCACGTTTCATACAAAGCCAAAAAATTATAAGGCTGTTTCCTGCAGCAGGAAACAAAAGCTTTCTGAAGGTAAACGCATCGCTACTGCTGACTTTTCCCTTATCGATCAAAGCTTGGAGTGATTGTAGCGCGTTCAAGCGTTTATTTTCAGTTTACATCTAATTTATTGTCTCCTGTTAGGGGGAGTATAGTAAAACCATGGTATCTCCGAAGCTTTGTAAGAGGCCGAGAGAGAAGGTCATGGTTGGATTTACAGCTGTGCTCGCTGGAATCAGATTTGCAGTCCTGCGTGCGCCCATTATGTCTTTTTGGAAGGTGTATATACAAAATATCAGCTTAATGTTCCTTTAGTTTACCGAATGTCACCTTTTATCAACTTAGACAATCAACTTGTTTAAGTTAGCTTTAATAATAGTAATATAATATTAAGACATATATATATATATATATATATATATATATATGCACAGCATGCACATTGCGGGTGAATGGACACTGGAGGTCTTACCCTGCCTGGTAGACACATTCCTGTCGTTTCCAGAGGTTAGCACCACTTGTGGGTGGCTCTGTTCCAGCACGAAGAGCTCATCTTTCCCAACCTTGCTGCTCTTGCCAGATTTCATGGTCCCACTGGGGCCCGAGGGAGCCAGGTACTTCCCTTCGCAGTCCCTGAAGGCGACCTTTCCCGACCTGAATTCCAGCGTGTAGCCGGTCATTTTGTCAGGCTTCTGAGCCAGGGACCCATCGCTCTTCAGGAACCGATTGTCCGATGTCTGGAGGTGGTATTTCTGGTCCTGGAAGACGAGAGTGATCAGGGAGTCGACGCCCCAGGGGACATCCCTGTCAATCGCGATCTCGTCCACCTTTGAGCTCAGGTGGGCGTACCTCTTCCTGGTGATGCTGTAGATGTTGACCTGAGGGTGCATGGCGATGTGGACGCTCCATTTTTCCGCCACGGAGATAGTCTGGGCAAAGCAGACGATGCGGTCCTCGGTGCCGCCCAGGTAGCGCTTGTGCGGCTCAGACTGCAGGGACCAGCGCCCATCGTCGTGAGCTGTGATGGTGAACTTGCAGTCCTCGCCGGGGGTCTCGCTGTCACATGTGATGTTGCCATCCTTATCAGCCGCGATGTACCTGCCGAGGTGGCTCTTGAGGAAAACCACGTTGGAGTCGTCGCCATCCTGCTCCAGGGTCCAGATTTGCTTCTTCTTCATGCTGGTGGCTGAGGCATTGATCTTAAAGCCAAACGTTTCGGCGGTGAGGTATTTGTTCCCGCAGTTGATGAGCCCAAACTGGATTTTGAGCATGTCGCTGGTTCCGTTTGCCGTCATGGTTGTAGCTAGGGCAGAGAGCGAAAGCGCTGGGTCTGATCGGGTTATATGGTGGATGCGATGCTTGTGAGGATGCTTTGTCCAAACCGGGAGCGCGTACTGAACAGCAGCCTCAGACAGCCCGACGTCCAGCCAGACAGATGCGGCTTTTATACGGACGGGTGATGTCAGGCTGCCGGCTCCGCCTCCGCCTTTAAATATGAGCCTGGAGGAAAAATCTGCCGCAAAACGCCGATGATCTGCAGAGAAGCGCTGTCAGCAGGAGCCTTTTCCAGCGCCAATAGGTGTGTCCCTTAGAAACCGGTGCAATGTGTCTGCCCAAAAATCAGAGATCCTGATGCACGGAAAACACGCCATTTCTGCGCCACCGGGAAATGTTAAAACAGATTGGTGATCTGCGTGAAATGAATTTTAATCGAGATTATTGTCTTGCTTCTATTCTTAATGTTATCGTTATTTCTTGTTTTATTGTTAGTTTATAACACGCATGAATGCCAGTCGGTAAGCAGACGTGTGATGAGAACGTGTCGCTTCTGATACATTACCCCATCACCGGCGACAGAAAATAAGGAGGACAAAACTCCGTGTGTCTGATCACACAATGATCTATTCATAAGCGTGAAAAGCTGCTCAGAAAGGGCGAGAAGGTTGTGAACGGCATACAACTGCTCCGTCCACATAATATTGGTGTAACTTTGACAGTATAAAATACAGTTTTTATGAGATGACGGCAATTTTTAGTGTGTCCCAAGAAAGGAACGGGATTTCAATGAGAGTTTCATTATATGCTTTCAATTTCTTAAACAATATATGCTTTTCTAGTTTACTGAAGTAGATCATTTCGCACTGATATTTTTGTCCCTTTGTGTTACTTTTCATTGTGCAAGTGTGAGCAAAGAACTGAAATGTTTTCATGCAACGAAAAGTGGAGAGAATTAGCATTGAAAGCTGGGCCCCAATGCAGCCTCTGCTGAAGAATAGGACCCTAAAAATGTCACATAGTGTGAATAAAGTGACTGAGAGGCTAATGTTTGCTAGGACTGGTCGTTGGGTGTCAGTTACTCCTATCGTACAGGTCCACAAATCTGGAGCCCCGCTTGTGTGGTGGAATGGACCTGCTGTAACGGGTGACTGACTGTGTCTGACATGTCCGCACCAGGATAATGTGAGGTGGGGAGTTGAGAGTGGCCCATCTGGAGATCTCATCACTGAGGGGTGTCGATGCGTGTGAGGTCACAGTAGCCCAGCATCGTGACATTTTCCGTGAGATAATCATGCAGACCCAGGCATCCATCAAAGGCCAGTGTGTCTGACAGATATCTGACTTTGCAACAGTGTTTCTGTTTGTGCTGAGGTATCCGGCAGCTACGAGATCTTGGCTGGGAGCGTGTCTGGCCTGAGCCCACCTCCCCCACCCTCTGGGATGGTGATATATCTGGGGGCTGTTTCTGTGTGGTCCCTAGTCTCTCTCTCCCAGCCTGACTTCCCTTCCGCTATGTCCTGCAGTAGGCTGGTGGCATGCCTCTCACTATGCTCCATGCTATTCCGCGAATGCCTTATCTGTCCCGCTCATACTGCGATACATCTCTACACTTCTGCCTGGACCCCCTGGCAGATATGGAGCTGAGAGGCCAGCGGCAGACAGCTGCGTGACATATTTCACATTTCTGAAGAGTTTGCTGAACTTCCTCTGTGGATTCCAGCTCTGGACCCGCGACTCGAGTGGGCTGGGATTTGCCTCGTTGGAGGTTCGGCGCTGTTTCTGTGCTGGCGTCAAAATCTGCTTGGCTTAGTTCTTTAGCACTGTCAGCGAAAAGAGTCCTATAGGAGCTACGTTGTTGGGGGAGGGGCTGAGTGGAGCTGTGTGTGTGTGTGTGTGTGTGTGTGTGTGTGTGTGTGCGTGAAAGAGTGCAGACCCCAATAGTTTCTCACATGCTCTCTCCCCTCCCCATCTTGCCCCTTCACCCTTTCTGCATGGGTGCTATCTCCCATTCCAGACGGTCAGCTCCTTTGTCCATGATGAAAGACGTCCGTTTGTTTGCAGGGGAGCAGGGGCTCGCATGCCACCGCCATCTCCTCCCTCCGTCATTAGCGGAGGCCGCTAGCAGGGCCACTGTTTGCTTAAGATGAGAAGATGCCAATAGTAGAATGAGAGATAAGGAGCCATAAAAGAAGACTGTGGCAGAATGTTTTGTTTTCACAATTTGTGTTAAAGCTGTACGTGGTTTCCCTGTTGTATGGTCCGATAGATAGATAGATAGATAGATAGATAGATAGATAGATAGATAGATAGATAGATAGATAGATAGATAGCCTCTATATTTGTCGAGAGTGAGATTCACACTGGGGCTCATCTTTGTCCGTGAGCTGTTGTAGTTGCCATGGTAACTGTGCTCCAATCAGCTTCCTGTGAAAAAAAGTCTTGGTCTGCTGCAGCAGTGTGAGAACGTTGATGAAATAGGAATGGCAGGAGGACTATATGCTCATATGTTGTATATTTACATTTTAATCGTCTTAAATCACTCCCAGGCAGGACTTGTTTGAGATGGCTGTAATTATTTGGGGAACCGCTCTAAGAAATGTTTGAAATGATCGGCTTCCAGTTACTGCTTAGCTGCTACATTAATACCACTGATTCCTGCTAGACAGTGTTCTTGGTTGAAGGTGGAACTGTCAGGCTTTTTCCTGGGGATCCGCCTGACGCCTGTCTGCTGTGCAGTGCCCTGTGGCTGTGCAGTGCAGCTGTCCATATCCAGCTGGGGTTCCCCAGTAAGCTCTGTCCGTGTCGGGGGGCCAATGCTCTGGCTGCTCCTTGTATACCGGTGTCAGGTAACATCAATGCCCACAGCTGTGCTGCTGATCTGGGGGGGGCATTCCCACTAGCCCCTCACCCAAATCCAACACCCCCACATGTCAGTGGGGACAGGCAAGCATTTGTCGATATCAATCAGCAAATTCTCCCATAGTTTCTACTTTCTTCCCCATTGCCCTCGGATTAACGGGGCAGTGTGGAAATTCCTGGCATCTTTCCAAGCTGAGGGGGGGATGTTTTGCGCTGCCAGTAATGATGCCACACCAATACAGGGTGGCAACGATTGTTTGATTTTACTAGACCATGTCTCAGTGATCGATGAGATAGGGAGCCTATCCCTACTAGTGGTCCTGGAGGGTATTCCCGATCATGCTCACGTTTCTTCAGTAGTCCTGCTAGTATGCAATGCATGTGAGCCTGGTGTGTGTGTGTGTGTTCAACACCTGAAGGACCTTTATTTTGGATTCTGCCATAGGGCTGGGCGGTATCACATCGATATTATTCCCTGCATGTGCAATAATCGCCAGGACTGCAGATGATGTCAGCTCACAATTTGTTACGCAGGTTAGTAATGCGCCTAAAATATTAATGAGGCATTTTATGATGCCCAAAAGTAAGCAATCAGTAAAAATTTGGCATGTCCTGTGTTTAATAAACATATCAGACTTTAAAATGAAAAAAGTACCACTGACCTCTTTATCTTGTTTTTCCACAAGATCTTCTCTTTTAAAAGATGTCGTGGCTGCTGAGCTCTTCCTTTATTCACCCCACTTCAATGCAAATCGCACTGAAGTATACCAAAGTATAGCATACCAAACTATAGTATACCAAAACAGTATTAGTGGTGTGCCCCACTAAAGTAAAGATATGTCAGGTTTATACAGATTACTAACTTTTGGGTGTCACAAAATGCATTTCATTAATATGTACTACTCTGTTTACAATATAATATCGAAAATACTGGCACCTGGCCAAATGTTTCGCCCATCATCTGAAGCCTGGGTGACTATCGCACATGCGACATACAATATCGATGGGATATTGCCCAGCTCTACTCTGCCATTTCCCATTACTTCGGCTCAGACCTGCACTCTGGATCTGTTGAGATTTAAACCGTGACATATTTGCTTAGAGGGCCCAGGAATGCAGTGAAAAACTCAAAAGCGACCCACCCCCAGATTTGGTTTCCTGTGTTCCCGCTCAAGGTCAGATGTCCCATATTACTCCCCGCTGGGGGGATCGGTGGCACTGTGCCTTGCAGGTGGCCATTTTGAATCCCTGATGCAAACAGGCAGTCAATGAATCGATCCATTTGCTTAATGTGATTCATAATGCTGAGACTCTATATATCAACACATTGTCAAAAATATCGTACAAACAGTAATTAAAGGATAATCTCTACAGCAGGGCTATTCAACTCACGGTCCTAGAGGGCCGAGCCCTGCTGATTTTCCAGCCTTCCTTTACCATGTGAGTCAGATGTGAAGCCTCTGACCAATCAGAATCAGTAATTATTAAAATAACTGCCTGGGAGAACTGAAAACAAGGCCTGGATTTGGAATCGAGGGCCTGAGTTGAATAGCCCTGCTCTACAGACACCTTTCTGGGTGTGGCTGACAGGCAGTATTAACCAGTCACTGTCAATTGTTTTGGTGGGGTGATGAGTAGGCAGAGGTCATCGTCGGGCCCTTAAGTGAGGCCTCCAGGACTGGCTGAGTCTGCATTGCAGGTTAAACATACCAAACTTTCACACTAAAATGTTTGGGAGACTGAAAGAGGCATTTAGAAATGAAAACTTTAGGTGCCAATTATTCAGGTCCAGGTGTTTAGATACCAGGCTTCTGTTAATTGAGGGAACAGTGGACCGACCTTCTACTGCAGTATAAACACATTTATACCACCTAATGTTGCTCTCTGGCTGTAACACAGGAAATTAACATAAGACAGTCATCTGTATACTGAGTGGTATGTTCAAGTCATGTGTAATTAGCATAATAGTGTCAATACAGCATTATTGTAATGCGAGTTCTTAACGCCTGTCAGTGAGCGGGGGGGGAGGTCCTTCACTCACTTGCAGCCTTTTCACCGCTATTTATAATCACCCAGTTTGCTCTGTAACCTCAGACAGATACCTGTATCATTCCCTCCCCCCCACTGTGCTTTGTGTCTCTCCCACAGTTTGTTACTCCACCCCCCCCCCCCCCCATCTCGTCTCAGTCTCCAAATAAATGTTACTGTGTCACCTGGATAACAGAACAAACACTTTCAGTCATTCTTGCAGGTTTACAGGTATTTCTACAGTCTGTCTTAGATCATAAGTTCAGGTGCAACCCCCCCCATGCACACCCAACACCCCTTTCAGTGATTATTTAGAGCAGCTGATCCCCCCACAGAGCAGCCGTGTCAGATGCTGAGGAGCAGCCCTCCACCATCCTTGAGGGTCACACCTTGGTTCTTGCACCCTAATCCTAAAATTTGTGCTGATTTTTACTGATTTTTTTCCCCCACTTTGAGAATGAATTTCCTGCTAGAAAGCCCAGCTCTTCTCTGTGTCCTGAGATTTTATGATCTTGCCAGTCTTTTGAAGTCCAGCTTTAAAAATAGCAGCTTTGCAACTCCCATTACAAAGAGCCCGGCCGATGGAAGCCTTCCTGTCTGTACTGCTCAGTGTGAGGTGCCTGAGTGACCTGCCAGTGCTGCATGATAGATACTGTGAGTAAGTACTGTGAGTGAGGTACGGCACAGTGAATACAGTGGGACTAGGTGTAAAGGAGGCTTTTAGGGGTATATAACACTGTATCATGTTTTATGGATCTGCTGATATAATCTACACATGCTCTACCTTCAATAGTTCTTTCTAGCTATATAGAGGCAGCCCAAAGAAAAATCAGTCAGTGTTTTTAAATGAGCATCAGACTGATGTCCTGAGCGGCAGGTGACTTCCTGATCCCCTCCGGCTGTCGCTAATGACTGCTCTCGGTGCCAAATGAAGCACGTCAGAGTCAGGGGCTGTGGTGTTTCAGGAGAGCAGAATACTTTGTGAGCTTAGGCGGGGTCTGACCACTGAGTTTAACCCTTTCTTGCATTTTGCTTTCTTTCCTGCTTCAGCCCATAGCTGCTGTGAGGGGAAATGTTTCATTTTCCGACAGAGATAGTGGGGAGGAAATTATGTATATGGATTAAGGAACGCCGGGATCACTGAAGGTACAACCGCTCCGCCGGTTCCAGGGCCTCGCTCAGCAATAGTCCTGGTGAAATTACAGACGATCCCCAAAGCCACAGATATGGGCTCTTTCTGCCAGACGGGGTCAAAGTTTATGGGTCTGTTTTGCTGCGCGGGACAGCTGCCACCTCACCCCTCCCAACAACCATCATCCTGACAGGAAAGCAGCCTTTTCCTTCCTGGCCAAGACTAACAGACGCCGGAGCCAAAAACAGGATCCATCCAGGATGGGACCAGGTGGGAGAGCGGCGTCCGGTTTGGTGCGGCAGGACGCGGCAGGCACCCCCACTGTAGGCCTGTCCCGGTTGCTGTTGGCGATCCCCTGCTAGTGATCTCTGTTGTTGGTCCCGGTTGCTTTTTAAACATTAAAAATAAACTGAGGATGGGTGCAGATACTGAGGGGCAGGATGAGCTTGTGAGGGAACATCGGTGACGACGAGAGACGACAAGAGTCAGAGAGCTGGGGGGTTCGGGGGTTGGGGAAGCCCTGTGTGGCTTTACCAGTGAACAGCCGTGTTAACAGGGGGCCTAACGCTTCATGTTCTAAGTGAATTATTCACATCAAATAATAATACAAATATTTCCTTTATCCCTCCAAGCTCGGTGTCTGACAGCTGTATCCGTTTTCTCCCAGGACTGGCAGTTTCCTTCATCACATAGCGCTGGCATGAGCGACAGAGGTGAGCCAAGCAGAATAACGTGTTCGGACAATCAGGCTACGCTCCGCTGAGGAGCGCTGGCATTTCGGTTAGAATAATTCCACGCCACAGCGAGCTGGCTTCCAGCCAAATCCGGGCCCCGGGTGAATGTATCAGGCCACTCTGGGGGCCCCGCCGAGCCTCTTTGTCTTCATGGCCTAAATGAGGATCGCAGCTTTTTCTTACTGCTTTATGCTTTTTCCCCCATCGACTGGCGTCTTTGACTCATTAACACAGATACTGTACATCGGCTTTTGTTTTCCTGACTGTACGCATGCATGAACTTTCGGTACAAATGCATGTTCCTTTAGGATAGGAAAACACTTTAAGTTTCGCAGAAAGAGGTCAGTGGATGGGTTTTTACCTTCCTTTCCTGTTGGGTAAATCAGTTTGTGTCTGGGGGGAGGATTCTGGTTACTTCCTGGAGATCTGGATCAGTTATCTTAGTCTGGGCAGCAGCTGTTTGGTATGTCTCACCTCTTATCAGCTTCACACTGCTTGATAAGATGCTGCAGATGGATCACAGCGGTGTGTTTGAAGTCGAACGGGCTCTGAGGTTGAGTCGAGGAAGATGCCCGTAGGACTTACAGGAATGGCAGCAGAGTGATTTTAGGCAGCTTGGAAGTCCAACTCAGAACACTTTAATAAAGGTACAAAACGTATGAAATGTCTGGCGGTGTGTGTGCTGAACGTAAGCGAGGGAGGTCAGAGGGGGCCATGAAAGAATATGGCTGACATCCTGATGTTACAAGTGTCCAGGCGGGGCCATAAATCCTCAGAGGCAACCTGCGTACCTGGTGATGGCTGAGCCGAAGGTAATTAACAGGGGAGCCCCCCTGCACACCCCCAACCCTTTGCCAGTGTTATTCCCTCCCCCGCAAGCCATCTGCCGTCACCCATAGGTAAAGACGCCTGCTCTCCTAGAAGGTTAAATGGCTAATTAGGGAAGTGTGTCATTATAGATGGGGGCCCCGGGGGCTGCAGGTACAGGCCGGGGGTTTCCTGCACATGCTCATGCTCAGCCTGCTCCTGGGGGGGTGTCACGGTGTCACCTCCGTGCAGCTGGATAAGGGATGCGAGTCCGGGGCTGGGCAAGGGGTGGGGCTTTTCCTTCCCACCCCCCCGGGGGAGAGCGTTTGCGTGGGATACGTCTGAAGTGGTGAAGCAGGGCGGTCCTCAAGAACGGGGGGGTGGGGGTGGCTTTGTGGCAAGTTCTGCTGTGGGGGCGAGCAGCGTATGGCCAGCTGGGTGGGGTTACAGTCACAGTTTCTGAAGTGTGTAGCTACGTGGGGGCGGCGCGGTGGGGGGGGGGGTCTTTGTCTCTTAGTTGTCCACTCCACCCTCTTTGAGGTCTGTGGGACACACCCCCCCTTCCACAGCCAATGAGATTAGGGTGCTTGATCTCCCAAATGACATTAGTCTAAGGGAAATCCCCCTTTGAGGATGATAATTAGGACTGAGCCAGGAGACACAATGAGCTTAATTACAAAGGAGGCAATCTAAGTAATTATATTTTCTCTCTGTCTCTTACCGGCCATCCCAAAACATTCAACTGACCATTTGGATCAAATAACAGCCTTATCGCTCTTTTTTTATTTTAATGAAAAGGTTCAGTTTGTTGCACCACTTCTCTCTATTATACCATTCAGTGAAAAAGAAAATTACAATAAAATTAAATAAGAGAGCAGGGTGATTAAAAGTGCTCTCTCCTTTATTTGTTTTCCTCTATTTTCATTTTCTTCACAACAAGGGACTGTGAAGGGGGGGGGGCACCTGGGCCCATGCCATGAAATGACCTACAAATAATAACCTACAATAACTGATAAACATGGATATTATTAACAAAGTTATTTTTAAACAAAAAGTTATATCTGAGCTCTTTACATCAAACAGGTGAGTGAAGATGACTTCATACCGGCCTCTGTGGCCTCCCTTGGTTAGATGCCTTCTGCAGTCCATGTTCACAGTTAAAATCACAGTTATGCTTGATGTTATCTGTTAGCCCTGCTTTAAAATAAAGGAGTAGTAGGGTTAGTTCTATCCATCCACCCATTTATCCATCCATTCGTCTTCTGATCACTTATCCTGATCGGGGTTGCAGGGGGCCTGGACTGTCAGTTTATCGCAGTGCTGTGGGACTCCTCAGATGGGAAACCAGTCCAGCACAGTGCTGGGGTACATCCAGGACGGGAAACCAGTCTATCACAGCGATGTGGGACACCCTGGACAGGATGCCAGTCTATCATAGGGCATATACACACATGCATAAATGGGCATTTTCAAATTAACTGCATGTCTTTGGACTGTGGATGATTACTGGAGTAACAGGAGGAAACCAGATTAAGACAGAAAAATCCAAGAGAAAAAAAAGCTGCACAAACGAATGCTCAGTCATTCTCCATCGGTTTGCCTTATAGCCCCGAGAGACAGAGAGCTTCGTCCTGGTCAGCTGAGCGACGTTTAATACAGTGGTTTTGTTTGTCCTGTATCTAAGCAGTTGGAAACAGTTATCTAAGGATTCCTCATCATGCTGACTGCTGTGTTTTTGGACGAGTCAAAGAAACGTCAAGGACATTTGAAAAATGTAATTACATGGAAATCATTGGCCTTATGGCTAATATAGCAGAAAACAGAACAGTTTCTTTGGAACGGTCCCTTCAGACTTTGAGTTTCTGGCAGAGAAACGTAGCTTGCAGGCCACAGTATTAAGCCTTTCTTTGTTTTTCAGATAAAATATCTTCCAGAAGATCAGCATGTTTGCTTCACCTGTAAAGTTACTCTTGTCATTTTTTATCTCTCTAATGTACGGCAACACTATCCGTTCCCACCCTGGTAAAAGCTCACACACTCCCAGGGTCTTTTGTGGCATTATAAAGTTCATATTAAACAAATCATAAAACCAGATTTATGAGGCTTGATATTGATGATCAGTAGATTTTTGGTATTTCCTGCTGGCCAACCATTTTTTCAAATTTTTCCTGACTTCCTCACTGAAGACAGAAGTTATGTGTCAGAACCTACCCCTCCCTGCCTCCGTAACCACACCTACCCCTCCCTGCCTCCGTAACCACACCTACCCCTCCCTGCCTCCGTAACCACACCTACCTCTCCCTGCCTCCATAACTACACTTACCTCTCCTTGCCTCCATAACCATGTCCGTCCACACCTCCCTCCTTGCATTTCTCCCACTGCAACCCCCTGTAATCCTCATCTCATTTTGTGAGAGAAGTGTAATACATCACCAAGGAAGCTTTGGGGTAGCCTCCACAATGGGTGTGTGGAGCCCCTGCCAGGTTTTTACAAGGTCAAAGTCAGCAATCTCTGCTATGTGGAAGAATATTAAGCTGCTGGTTAGTAACTAATCCTGTATGTTCTGCTCAAACATACCTGTAGTCTATCCATTTTACACATTACTGATGAGTCTGATGAAACATCCTCAAATATTTTACATGTATAACAAAACAAGTTCCTTGAGCCTGAATTGCCAGTGTGACAAAGGTTGGCAAGTCCTACAGTAGACAATTTCCTCTGCAAGAGCTCTTAGAGAGCTCCATATCACCACCTGGTGGCAGAAAGGTAAAATTGTACTATGGTCTGACATCCGTTATCTCCTCCCTCTTCATCTGCTCTTGTAATGAAAAAAGCATCCTGGGGTCAAACCCAAATGGATGGCTGAGGCATTGTACATAACAAAAGAAGGATGCTTTTTATTGCAGGCTTTGTTGGATTGTTCTGGGTCCTGACCAGCAATAGCAGGCACTGTGATGAGGAACACAACCATAAATGTAGGGAGCTAAATGCTGCTCTAATGGCACAGCTTAAAGGAGGTCTGCGTGTCACATGACCACCGAATCCATGCCAGATGCTGAGTCGGCACTTTTTTACCGGCCTGTACCCCACATGCCTCGCCCACACGTGTGAGCTGTGAGGAACAGGACGATTCGTGCAGCTTTCTGGCTGCTGGACGGGGCATCGCAGCATGTCCCCGCTCCTGTGCCGGGCTCCTTCCTCTCTTTCCAGCTCCACATTTTGGCATTCCGGCTCCGGGATCTGCGTGGGGCCGGGGTGATGAGAGCAGGCGTACCTGCCACCCTATGTTTGGTACAGAGCCCCGTCGGCTCTGTGTTGGGGCTGCAGTGATACGCAGCCGTGCTTCACTCTGTGCCCCAGGCCAAGTGTCCCTCCTCAGGCACCCCCCCCTCGTAGATCATCTGATCACTAGGCTGCCTAGCCAGTATCCACCCTCCATCCTCACTGCCCCCAGCTATACATGTGCTCTGGTCAATAAGCCATTTCAGATGCTAATGGAACACATTCATCCAACAATTCCCCCCCAGCCTTTTTCACCACCCACACCCCACCCCCCCTTAAGGGCTGGTGACACGGCTCAGAGGCGTCAAGGCCTAACGGAGCCACAGACAGATGTTCGATGCCACTCCCTGTGACAGGAAATCTCTCTCTCTTGGTCTCTCTTTCTATGTCTGTCTCTCTGTCCCACTATCTGTCTCGCTCTTTGACTCTCTCTCCATGTCTCTCTGCCTCACTCTTTAACTCTCTCTCTATGTCTCTCTGTGTCACTCTCTCTCCCGGTCTCATTCTCTGTCTTTATTTGTCTTTGTCTCTCTTTTGGTCTCTCTGTCTCACTCTTTGTCTCTCTTTTGGTCTGTCTCACTCTTTGTCTCTCTTTTGGTCTCTCTGTCTCACTCTTTGTCTCTCTCTGTCTCGTTCTCTTTTCCACTCTCTCTTTGTCTCTGTGTTTCAGAGGGGCTGCTGTGAACTTCCTCAGGACCATGTCCAGCTGTGCAGCCCCCAGGAACATCCCGAATGGAAATGTCACCAGTGAAACTCCGCATCTCCAGGGCTTGAGGTTTCATGGAAGAAGCTCCAAATGAGACAATGGACACCCAGAGACAATGGTGCTCTGCTCCTGAGTCCTTGATGCTGATGCCTTGGGACAAACCCCATCTGCTGTCAAGGAATAGTTTTCATTAACATCTGGCCCAGGTGGCCCTCTACAGCTCTCTCTAATGGCGACCTACCTCTCCTTCCTCCCCGAAGACATGGCCCCCCGAACTTGCTGTCAGCTAAGCCCAGAGCCTCCCCCCAGCCAACCGACTCTTGCTGCTGAACCCTAAGCACCCCCGTACCAGGAGGGGACTCCCCAGGGCTGACTGTCCTGATGGCAGAATTGGCTATTTTTCACTGCCTTAAAAAAGCCATCCAGGTGAGACCTCTTCCTGGAGTCCTGGGGGGGGGCATTTAGTGTAATTGGTTATTGTAGTAAATCAGGCTGATATTCAGACTGCTTAGCCAATGTCTTCTGGGATTGTTGGAAGGCCTGGTCAGGAAGTGGGGGCCTTAGGGAGCTGCCTGCCATCCTCTCCTGGACAGGAAAGTCTCAGCAGGGTCTGTGTGACTTTGGGGCAGTGTGTCCCAGTCGCCTACGTTTCCGGGACGCCAGACGGCCTACGTTTACGGGACGCCAGACGGCCTACGTTTACGGGACGCCAGACGGCCTACGTTTACGGGACGCCAGACGGCCTACGTTTTTGCTCCCTCCCAGCTCCCCACCAGACGGTACACATTTTTATCTGGGTGTCCCTGAAGCTTGGTTTGAGGAACATTGGTTTAAGGTGTGCCTATAAGTGCAGGGCTTGAAAACGGCACTCTAACCTCGCAGTCTAATAGAGTATCTGGATCTGCATGATGACACCTTAAATAGAAAAAAAATGCCATGAAATCTTATGCTGTATGGTATGATCTTGAAAGGTAACAATCATGTTTATACCTGGAAACGGCCGGCGGGGGGGGGGGGGGGGGGGGGGGGGGGGGGGTGTTTGCTTGCCTGGTGCCTTAATTCATTTGCAAACCAGTGAACTTCGGCCGATGCAGAAATTCTTCTGTTGGCAAGAGTGCATGCCGTTCACTCCGGGGGATGCGTTACCCTAGGAAACCTACAGGGGTAAGACTTTATGGGGTGTCTTCAAGGAGGAAGCTTCAGACTTTAGTCCCACAAGCAGGAACCTCACTCCCATAGGTATGATCTTAATAAGTGCTGAGCGTATTTAATGTGCTCATCAGAGACAGACTGCCCCCCCCCCCAGGTGCCTCCACAAACTCCGGTGAGATCAGAGCGCATGAGACAGATATAATGCTCTCCCAAAAATCTTCCCTTCCTGCTTGTCTCTGAGAACAGATCCTGACACAGGGTGGCTGACCGGTACAAGGCATTGTAGAATGCCAGTAGAGCTACCCCCCCCCCCTCCATCTTTCTAACCCTCAGCCCAAAGGAGTCCGTTTTATGCCTTTTGTAACTTTATACTTCCTGGGGCCTCTTGCTCACGAGAGGCAGAAAGAAAAATGGAGAGACGGATTCATATAGTCATCTGCCAATAGCCCTTAAGCATCAAATTAGCTTAGCTTTCAATTTTCGTATCTCTTTTGCTCTGGAAAGAGCATCCAATCTGGGGCTGCAGTACCTCTTTCTTTAATAAATCCTTAACAGAAACTGTCTAAACTGGATGCTGCATCATATATTTGTTGATGTTTACCCTGCTGTTAACCCTTACCTGACCACAGTGGGATCCGACATGGCCGACGGCAAGACAATGGCAAGAGATTTGTTCTGCTGCACTTGTCTTTCCTGGTGTGAGAGACCCACAAAGAACGGAAGAGGCTCACCCCTGCCTCTGGGGTCACAGAGGGAGTCAATCAAATATGTGTGTGTGGTCGTGTGAGGGTGGGGGCATCCAGCCCCTAATTCCTTTCTGGGGTGCAAACGCGGTCCTGAAGTGTGGGTTTTTTAGGGTCAAAGCGTGCTTTGTCTTTTTTCATGTTTGCACAAGGCATGCTTTTCCTGTCTAGCCGGGATGCAGCGCTTCACTATCCAGAGCTGAATGAAGCTGACTGAAGCCGTAAAATGTAATTTTTGAAATCAATATTGGGTACTGCTGCTTGGTGTTTAGAGAAAAATCAGAGACCCTTTAGCCGTTCGTAATATGGCAAAATTGTCTTGCTGTCAAGTACTCGACTTTGTTAAGGGAAGGTTGAAGCATTTTCCCATACTGTACAAGCAATGGAAGGAAGGTGGAGATCTAAATGAAGGTGGAGATGTGTTCATAACCCCTGGTGGACAGTGAGTTTCTGTCAGGGTTTGGGAGATCTCTAGTCATCTTCATGTAAATTCAGAGGAGCTGCCCAGTTTCTTTGGGTGGGGGGGGTGTTTTAATCTATACCCTCCCACAGAGCGTACCAGTCTTGTCCATGCCACATTCCATCCTGTGTTGAGTGGGAGTTGTGACGTTTTCCAGCTGCTTGAACTTTCCACAGATCTAGCTTGCAGTACAGTCATGCCATTTTGATTCAGGCTCTGGCAAAATTGACATTTCTTGCAAGACGGTGCATCAGACCCGTGTGTGAATCATGCTTATTCATCCATTTAGGCACTGGCTTTCCTGAAAAACAACTGAAAATGTCAATAACCATCGCAAGAACCATTAGAAATGTATTTTTCTGTGTTTATTTGCTGAATATGTGCTGTAGTAATGCTAGCTGTGCTGTGACCGTGGTGGCGACTTCCATACGCTTATTTTAATCTCTGGACTCATGGTCAGGGCTGAATCTTCTGTGCTGTGACGTGAGCATGTTGTGATAATGATGTGTGAGGGCATGTGGCAGAGATTTCAGTCTGTGGGGCTGGAGACGGTGGAGATGGTGTGGTAATGCTTTCTGAGGCTAGATCTCGGAGAAGGTTGCATCCTTTGGAACAACATTGGTTTTTCCTCCTGTCATTCGGGCTCATAAGAATTCAGTAAGTTACTGTCGATACGGCGCCAGCAGCTTGAAATCAACAACAGATCTCAGTCTTGATAGACCGAGGGCTTGCGGTTCCATGGGCTAAGATTGAAGAGCTCTCAGCTGGACCTTCAGCCTTTGTCACACCGTAATTTGGAGAAAACTAATGTCCATCAGGTGAAGGTCAAAGGAGCAGAGGTCAGATGCTCTGTGTGGAGAAGCGTCAGGCAGACATGGGTAACAGGAAAGGGATCATGGAATGAGATCTTGTGTAAGGTTAAACTCTGGGCCTTCTGTGAGTGTGTCGGGGGGGGGGGGGGCGGCTTGTAATTGTAGCATTTAGAGATTAAATCAAACCCTGTAATCCCACTTTAGTGCTACATCTACATAATAACTCCCTAGGCTGAGTGCCACTTCAGTTACAAAGAACCGAAAAACGCTGCATAAGCAGGGATTTCTGGGTTAGCGCTGTGAGTAAAAGGTTCTGTGTACAAAAAAAACCATTGATTTACTACAAACAGAATCTGACACTGTGTAAGGTGGCCGTGACTATTTGATTGACCTGTGAAAAGCAGAAAATGTATGGTGCTGCGGACTGAATTAAGGAGCTGTGCTGAGTCGCACCACTTGGGATTCTGGGCATCGTATTCTGGACCAATAATCCAATCAATCTTTATTTACGTAGCATTTTTAGCTATAAGGTTTACAATGTGCTTTTCAGACATTGTAAAAGACCAAAGACACTAGTGAAATTAAAGACACAAGAAATTAAAATCAGCACAAAAGAAATAAAATACGTGCATGAAACGAACGAAATAACTGATTATCATAGCACAATTGAGCGCAATGTGGAAAGATGCGCTTTAGCCTGGTTTTTGAAAGCACTAAGTCATTCAGTAGCTCCCAGGTTTTCTGGGAGGGAGTTACAGAGTTTGGGACCGTGGCTAAAAGCTGACCCCTCCCTCCTCAGCCGGGTTTTAGGAATAACCAGTAGATCACTGTCGGATGATCTGAGAGATCTGCCTGCGACATACTATACAATAATTCCACTGAGGTAAGGCAGAGCAAGACCTTGTAAACATTGAAAAATTAACGAAAGAACTCAAGAAATCAATCCTGAAAGCTACAGGAAACTCGTTTAAGAGCAGATTATACTGCATTAGATTTAAGAGTAGATTATGCCACCTGCATTATGGAACAGATGCAGGTGGATGATGTTTGTGGCACAGGTGCTATGGAGGATCATGACTGCAGAGCATTACTCTTGTGGGTTCCATTTCTAGCCACCTCTGAAACGTCCCACCCTCTTCTTCCAATTCCCATCTCCTAGCCGTTGCTGGTCCAGCTGTATCTTTCCAGTTGAGGTGCCTACCCAGCGGTTTCGGGACACACAGAGGAAGGAGAGGAAGGAGATCAATCTCAGGGCCAATAGTAGTAGTAGTACTTTATTGATCCCGAAGGAAATTTCAAATACCTTTAGGGGTGCTGCTGTCTGACTTCTCCCACTTCTCTTCCTAAGACTTCATGTTCATGTTGCCTGCTGTTAAGCAGAAAGGGCCCAAAAGCTGGAATGAGAAACCCAGCCCTCTATGCAAGTATTGACATGCATTTCAGTTGTTGATCCTGGGCAGCCTAATTAGGCAGAAGCCCAGAAAACTGAAATAAAATGCTTTTGGGCCCTCATTGTTACCAGCTTATTGTGGTGCTCAGGCTTTTAGAGATGCCAAAATACTAAGTTAGAAAGAATAATGGTTTACTTAAAGCAGTTCTATAAATGCATTATGTATACCTTCATAATGCATTATGAAGCATTCATAAAGTATTATAAACACGGTTGTAAATATTTATAAAAAGGCATAACGCATTATGAAGGTATTTATTGTGCATTATGGATGAGAACTTCATAGAGCATAATGCATAATAAACATGGCTACAATGTATTATTCCTTTTATAAATAGTTATAGTCATGTTTATAATACTTTATGAATGCGTTATTGTGCATTATGAAGGTATGTATAATGCATTATAATGACTGCTTTAAGTTAAGTGTTACAAGAATAACCTGGCCAAGTGTGTATAAGGATATAAGAGCTATAAGGATGAAATTGGATCTAGTGGGTCATGCATGTTAGCTACCTCAAAGCAGACAGGACCAGACTAGAGAAATGGGTTGTTTGGAACTGCTCTGAAGTGATGGCAGAATAGCCATGAAAATGTGTATCCATGCAGGTCAGAATCCACAGGAAGCCTGTTTTTTGAGCACCCAAAGTTCAGAGTGTACAATGCAATCTGTCCAACATCTGTCTTCCATCCAGCTCATGCTGTTCAGAACTCAATATGTCTTGGTCTTTGCTTGGCACTTGACCAAAATTTATAATAGGAGAAATGTGTTTGAAATGCAGCCATTGATTTCTGAGACTATGTAGCTGCATTGAGACTGACTTATGTCCAATTATTTGCATTTGAACAACTGTTTCTGTACTTGGTCATTGCCCTGTTTTTATGCTGGTCCAGATTAGAAGGGTCCATTTTGTGGGGCCCACTGGGGTGTTTTATTCACCCTAATGTGTCAGAACTTCAGGCCAAACTGGAGAAAAGATTTTTCTGGCAACTAGAAGAGGGGGTCTTCCAGTCGCCAGAAAGGCGACGTCAGTGTAAGAACGGTCAATAAACTGGGAAAAAAACGGCAAATTCAAATGGCTGGCCCTGTATCCGGGAAATCCAGGAAAGTTCAGAGCAGCGGGACCCTGTAGAAACTAGGGGGGGTGACCACAGCTATTGCTTATCTGTTTTCCTTGGGGTGTCTCCTGTGAGAGGTAGCCGTTTGTGTATGCAAGCGTGTGTGGGTGGGGGAAGGGAGGAGAGGAGGCGGGACTGAGGGGGGGGGGGCATTATTGCGGCAGGAGTGCGTCCCACTCCCACTGGCACTCTCAGGGCGGGGAAACGCCACAGGAGAAGGAACAGTCCTGGATGGTGGCCAGATATCCCCCAAAGCCCTGCATGAGCCCCTTTGTGCTGGCCCACTGGACCGCTCCAGACAAGTCTATTAGACCACTGTCAGGCTGCTCAATTACATCCAAAAAGCGGACGGACACCAGATCAGAGGAATGTTTTTTTTTTCCGTCTTGGCACAATGAGACACACACAGTCCCCCTAATGGAACAGATTTACCGGGGATTACTGCTGTAGATTGTTAGTCACCCAACACTGTGGAAGTTCACAGACCAGGTGAGAGCTGAAATTGTCAAAACTGCCATCCATTTCATTAACTGAAGAGTAGCATTACAGTGGCAGAATGTTTTTGGGGGAAAACTACTAAAATGTCGTAATATGAAATGGCTCTCATAGAGGTTTTTGGAAAATGTATGTCACCTTTGTATTGTTAGGTAGAACCATGTCAGACTGTCAGTATCTCCTGTTTTAGAAATCAGGAGAGTATGTTCCAGGATCATTCAGATAGGTTTGTAAGTAAATCTACAGTTAAGAAAGATGCCAATCTATATTTTTATATCCCTTTAAACTGAAGTTTTATTGTTACACAACAGGAATGTATGTCTGTTCATCCAAGCATCCACAAAGGGCTTGCAAACCTCATGTTGCATTGTGGGTAATCTTGCTCACCAGTTATGAACTGAGGATCCTGCCTAATGATGAGCCCGCAGTTACATGTGTTCTTGGACAAGCTGGAATAATTCTGTTGTATGTGCATGCATTTCTTACCAAAACTGATGCTATCTCCTTTTTTTTTTGGGGGGGGGGGGGGTCTTGAGACATGAGAGGTCTTGGGAGTTCACCCGCTGTTTTGAAACAGACTTCCCCCCTTGCTCAGACATATCGATTAAAGCCTTTCTGTGTAACTTAAGAGGCCAGCATGAAAAAACCTGCCTGCTCTTTCCCTTCTGAGCCATTAAGTGAGTGGGATATTTTTGCTTCTCTAAATGACAGAATGTCATTCTAGTGACAGCATCACACATGTAGTGTGACAAGACACCGCTGGGGTTAATCAGGAGCCATTTCTGACATCTTTCCTATTTTACACAACTATTTTGCCCTGATGTGTGTCATCATTAACAGGAAAAAAACATGGCTGCAGGTTGACGTGAACGTAATCTCTCCAACACTGAATAATTTACCATCATTCTCGTCAACAGTTTACAAAAACCATATCTATTCAGATGTGTTTCGCAAGCCCAAGTCGTATAATGATTTATTTTGTTTTAAACGTCCCTATTACGCCATCTTCCTCTAATGAATTATTTTGCGAATGTCTCAGAACTATATAATGTGTGCAGCATCTCACATGCTGTTTATGTCAAGAGAACGAGACAGTTGTAGATCATCCTTGGACGAGCCAGCTGTCGTGCAGACAGCCAGGTCACATGGCCGGCACAAGCATGGGATTGTAGATGAAGCTGTGTCCTCTGCTTCCCTGCTCTGCTTTTTTTGTCTCACCTGTCATAGAAAGCCATCGCTGCTTCCCCTGCGCTAAGAGTGATGCGGATGCATGCCACAGCTTCACAGCTTCACCTGCATCTATTTCCCCGCCTCTACCCCCCCCCTCTTCTCCACCACCTCATCTATATGCTAATGTGTAGATTACAATCAATGCGCTTCATGCTCGCCTGGCCCAAATCAATACAATATCAAGCCAGGAGACAGGTTGAAAATTATTTATTACACTCAGCTACTCAGAATAGCAATGAAGGCGGCCATTAAAGTCTGAGAGATAAGTGCCTTTGTTCAGAAGCTCTGCCATTTTCCTCTGATTAATTCTCCATTACAGTGGTGAATTCCGATTACCCACGATGCTGTTCGGTCTCTCTTGTTAGTGCCGGCTCCGCCCCCTCCCTTGTCTCCAAGTACACCCTTTCAGTGATGTCGCCGGCTCTATCAGAGAAGATCCGGCTCTTTGATTTTGCAGGCACAAGCTACGGCCGCCCTGTGTTTTTAGCAACAAGGCTGATATTCTTCCTCCGAGCCTCCCTGCAAACCACAGCTGGCAGGTCACGTTTAGCCTGTTTCACTGCTGCACACAAATTCAGGGTTTTTTTTTAATTCTGACGTCAATGCAAATGTGACTTAAATTATTTGCTTATTTCACATTCTGCTTAATCCAGTAGAGAGCTGGTGTGGACGAAGGGGAGGCTGGCTGTGATGCAGTAATGTAGTCCGTTCATATTTAGCCTCTTGGGTTTTCCTCCCAAGCTGAAATTATCTGTTTTGATGCAGTACTGGGCTTGCAGGCATTTCTGTCCTTAATGAACTAAATGTCTCCTTGGACTCTTCTGCTTCAGACCCCTTATAAATAAACAAATTCTATGGTGTTTCTCTTGTAGCCTCCCATGACATAGATGATTGCAATCCTTTGCCATGGGACAGCTGGCCTTCTCTCCTTGCTCAGATCTTATGCTTTATTTGTAAATGATACAGACTAAACTCTGGAGAAACACATCAGTGTGAAGTGCACAGAAATATTAACAAAAAAAAAGTTTTTACTTAAACAAATCAGCAAATACTAATATACAGTAGAAGATTAAATGCCTAATAATATGATGAATGAAAAATATTTTCTGTTGCCACACTGTATTTTCCAACAGTTGACCGATTTTTTTGTTGACTTTGCTATTTTTTTGTATCTGCTTCATTTCTTTGATCTTTTGATCTTTTTTTCCTGGGTCAGTTACAAAAGTAAAATTTGCATGTTTGGTTAAAATTAGTTTCCATCATACCCAAAAGAATGCAGAATCATTATTACTGGGCATCGTGTCAGACAAACCAATTTGTTGTTCCTTTTTAATGTTCATAACTGTTATTATTTCCTCACAATTTCTTTGCCTCTGAAAATTTATTCTTCAGAATTTACCATGCAGGTCATTCTCTTGGGAGAATATCGCATTTAATCCCTCCTCACATTCCATTCCTTATAAGAGTAACTGGCTCTAAATTGAATATTTATTCTGTAAAATCTCCTTTTACATGCAAAGAAGGGCCTGATTTCCATTTCTGTCCCTCAAATGCAGAGCAGTCAATAATGAGATGGACATTTAAAAATGCCTGCTCGTAATAAACACAAAAAAATGGCAAAAACTAAAATAAGTAAGTCACCTTGGTACAGCACTTCTGTTAAAGGACAGTCCTCGTTTCTGGTCAGGTGTTCTGCATGATGTCCTCCTCCTAGGTTCTGACCTTTTATGCCTGTTCCCGGTAGCTGTACGGTTTTCCTGGATTTCATCTCCTGTTCCTCAGATAATTAATATTTTATTAGCATGTGCGTAGCCACTGGATATCCATCCTTCCAGTCATCCCATTTTCAATAATGAAGTATTGAACTGGAACCACGGGGAGGCTTCCTCCTGGAAGCTTGTGGAGCAGACCAGGGAACCTGCCGCACAGCTTCTGGGCCGCTGTGTAGCGAGCCGAGCATTCTCCGGAAGTCACCTGTACCAAGGGTGAGCGTGGATATCGGCCTTGAGGTCACATGGTCGAAGGGAGCGCGATGCGGGATGTGTGTGGTGGTCTACGTGGTGCAGCGTGGGTTTGCCAAATAAGGAATGCATCCTTTTTGTGTCAGGCAGCTATACCTGACTGCATGTGCAAGTCTTGGCACAGGAATAAAAAAAACGTCATTTCTTCGGAGGACTTCTTGGGTATCAATCGACATAACGCATATTTTGTTGGGGTGGTTGGGAGAGCCCAATATTCATGACTCATGGAATGGCCGGTTTTCGTACTCTGTGCTTTATGGGCAGATGTGCTTCTGACAAAGAGAACAATATCCTCAGGGGGGGGTCCCTGTCATACAGCCAATCACAGAGGGGGTATGGAAATCGAGGGGATTGACATTGTGTTGCAGCTGGTTGACTATAGATTATACTGTTCCTGTGAAGTCCTTCTCCTCCTTGCTTGTTAATCATTTGCTGAAAATGCGTTTCACTCCCTGACCAGCGTTTGAATTATTTTGCTCTGAACGGAGCATCCTGAGTTTTTCGATGCCATGGAAAACACTGGAGAATGTGTGAGTTTTCCCTCCTAAATTACCTCTGAAATACCCGCGTCTGTTTTTTTCTTTTTGTTGTTGTTGCTCTCAGCGCAACACTATTTATTTATTTAATGCTTTGCGCTGAGATCTAAGGCCCGCAGTACGACAGGGGGGGAAAATGAATTCATCGAAAAATGAAGTGTCCAGATAAAAGTTAAAAAATGCAAAGCGAGACATTATTGTGAAGTCACCCCAATGCCCCGGCCAGGAGACCTAGAATTAATCTTCAAAGAAATTGCCTTTCGATTGACAATCAAGTGACAAATACCTTTTCCAGTTAGAAGCTACAGGAAGCAAACCACCGTGTAAATGTATGAGTTAAAAGAAAACCCAAGTCGAAGAGGAATAACACTGATTCATTTAGGCCCTTTGTTGACACAGTGCTTCTTAGTTTTCACTCACCTGGAAACCAATATCGTTTTCATTTCGGATTGTGCAACTGCCTATCTTCCCAGTACAACGTGCCCCTGCAGTCAAGAGGAGTGCGTGCCAATCATGTGTGGTGGCATCTGTTGGCCTTTTAAAAGGCTGTAATTAAAGTTATGAAACCTCTTTGCAGGCCAATTTCAGATGCTTCCGGGCAAACACTCAAGTCACACTCATTACCCCAAAAATCCCAAGCTTTATTATAGATGTAGCAGGGGGCCACCGCCACTATTAATGGTCTTTAATCCCAATCTCCTTGCAAGTGCACTGTTTGCTATTTCCCGCCGACGCCGCGTCTGCCCAGATGATGCTGGGTCACGTTTTTTGAGGACGCATGTCTCATTTTTTCCACTCTTCCCCCACTCAGTAGAGTGACGCATGCTAATCCTGATATTTTCCTCTGTAGCTTTTGGGCTGCTGTGGTTTTCTAGGTGTGTTATTGCATTTCTTTGCACGAGAATATAAAGTTAAGACGTGACTGTTTTTAATTATATTGCATTAGTGATATCGCTCTCACCGCACACACATACTTTCGAGAACTTTTTGTAAAATAAGTTTTCCACTTCTGGGGGGAAGAAAGAACTTTAAAATATGGCAAAGTGAAATATAGATGGAAATTTTTGTATCCTAATGCGAGTGAAGGCCGGAGGAACTCCAGAATGCAGCGTCAATGGAGGAAACCTCCCCATGAAGGGGACCTTATGTATAATATAAGGAGTTGGGTAGATGACAGAGCACAGTGACATAACTGGGGGAAACAAGTCTGGGAAGCGCGTATATACCAGACTAACGAGGAACTGATAAGGTTCATGTGTTGATGTTTATCACATAAGATTGGGGATCACAAACACCAGTAGTGACCCCTGCTGGTCATACCGGGGGATTGACCGGACTGGTCATGAGAGAAATAAGATGTTTGGAAGAAACAGAGAGGAAAGTCTTGTATGCTGGGTCATGGCGTCCCTGTGCAGACGAGTTGTGCAGTTTGGGAAACAGGCAGCACAGGTGTGATTTCTGATAGTCCTGACACATGATGAACAGTCACTTTACTTGTGTATTTCCCATAATGCATCACTGCTTAGATTACCTTAAAGACGGCCAGCATACTGTAGGTGTTACCTCTGTCACCAAGGTCAAATCTTATGATTAATCAAAGGAAATGATCTTTTCTTCTTCTATACTGTACTTTATACAAAAACGTAGCCGATCGAATACAAAAAAAGTATAGTGAGTCATGCATTTAAAGTGCTTTTATCATTTTGAAAATATATAGCATGTTTGTTCCGATGGAGGCCCTCAGTCAGTAAAAGCGCGGGGGTGTGAACAGCCAAGGTCAGGTGATGACCCCTCCATTCAGATGTTCCTCATTACCGATAATATAAAACTGATGTTGTTTTGTCTGTCAACCCCAGAACCAACATGCAACCCTGCTTCGTGCGGCACCCTTTGCATAACCCAGCATATATTTCGTTGACGTTGCCCAAACAGCTGCTTTTGGTTTCCACACTTCCCTGTCGTACCCGTTCCGTCCTTGGATCACGCGGCTCTTTTTGCCTGCTGCAACGTATTGCAGGCACCAGATCAATATGTGAACCTTTCACCTGTATGATGTACAGTATGTTAAAATCACTGCACTTTAAAAAGAAAACCTATAAGAAGCAAGATGGGGAAAGACTTACCTGTGATGGTCTGCGTCAAATACTGACACATTTGAGGTTGGAAAAATGCAGATAGCACGGTTTTTCTCTACCATGGACACCATCGGTAAGCTGGACTGGAAGGAATGCTCTCGTTAGTGACTTCCTGTTTGCTCCTCAACACAGAGACCTACTCCTCTTTAAAGCCTGGTTCTGTCTCTGCTAGTTTTCGTTATTCTTTGCGGGAGCGAGTCGCTGTAACTGGAAACAGGTTTTCTTCTCTCCTTTTTGCTGAGCATGTATCCATTTTTAAGCATGTAGCCTTTTCTCACAGATGGAAATTTAAAAAGTAGAAATCCAGGCCAAGGTTTTGTTTCAACCAACCGGTTGAGTACTTTGTGACTGTGACTCTTTATACTCAACTGGTTGATTGAATAAAAATCATGGCCTGGATTTTTACTTTGTGGATCCGAAATTTCTACCTTAGCCCTTTCTAAATACCCTAACCCCGCCTCCCATCCTTCAGCCCTCTCCCACTGGCTTAACTCAGCATTTGCTCACTGAGAAATGATCCAGGCTTCCAGAGAGACTGCTCATTGACTGCATCAGACCCTTGATTCTGATAATGGGCAGAGCCATTGTATTCCCTGGGGAGATTATTCAGGTCTTATCTGTCATCTGGGATTAAAATATGTATTTTAAATACAAAATTGTATTTTATAATTTGTACTCTATCAAAATACATTTCTTTCAATATTTTTGTGTTTTGAAAGTATAACAAATACTTTCCCCATAATGTATGTGTGATGATGACATGTATGCAAAACATTTCTGCAAGAACAATGAGGAAATTTAGTTTTGATGAATGGTCATTAGAGCCAATAGTTGATTTGTGTTGAACCAAAAGACAAGTTCCATTCAGGCCAATTTGTGTTTGAAGTTTTTATCATATTCCTGAGTAAAGCACTTAAATTTTGTTTGTCATTTTTCATTAATAACTTTGTTGTTTTGAGTTATTTGCATCTATCGTGAATAAATTACAAAAAAAGCCTCTTTATGAATCTGTTATTATTCACTACTTTACCATTAGAATGATGTACCATTACCTGAGTGCCACATGAGAAGTTGGCATATATTTAAGGCACTTCAGGATATTTGATCTTTTGTTGGTTTCACATTTGTATTGTTTCTCATTAAGCAGTAAAAAAAAATGTAACTCTTATATTTGGCTATTTGAGTCAGTGTGCTTGTGAAAGCTGGTTAAAGCATTAAAACAGACGTATGTGAAATGTATTTTGTATTTTTAAGTTACAAAATGCTATAGTTTATATATATTGTATAGATATATAGATACAAAAAGGGTATCTTGTATTTGGTGTCAAAATTCTTTTTGATGCATTATTAATAAGATACTAGGCCATTGCCTGTAAAATCACCCAAAAAGGTCTTTTTAGTGTTTTTCCAGATTGCCACAAGCACATTTTCAGACATCTCAGCATTCAAGCACGGGGACAGACATTAAGCATGTCTTAAAAATGTTGCCAAACATGTGAAATGTGTTAAGTGTTTTATCAGTACTCTGTAAGCAGTTGCTGACCAAAATCAGATAAACGTTTTCATTTTGCTTAACCAGGTTGTGCGACTCTGTCAGGTGAAATTGCTGCTCTGTGGTGGCCTGCCAGAGCAATGAATGTTTCTCAAAGCACTCAAAGCCAGATGTGTCATGGAAATATTACTAAACCATTTGCTATTGCCTGTTGAATGCGGTACTTTTGTGCATCTCACAAAATTATTCTCACTAAGCAAAAGCTGTTTATATTTGTATGAAGGCCTTAATATTTGAATGTTTTAACCTCTGTGTGATCTTCATGATTGGCCACGTGAGTCTGCTGTCTGGGACACTCCCCCACCCACTGGACCTACATTAGCACTTCAAAGATGGGTGGATGGATGGAGGAATGTTTTCTTTGGAGAACATCTGTGTATGATCTGAGACCAAATCGTCTCATAAACACTTGAGATGCAAATCTGTCATAGGCCAGATATTGACTGTATTGATATTTTATGTAAATTTATATTAATTTATTCCTGTCTGGAGTGAGTTATGCTACAAGAAATTGAATTTGGTTGCACTGGTTAAGTATCCACATATTCTTCACAGATCAAAGGAGATGAGATGGAAACATTCTAGTCTTTTTCTTAAGGATCACGTGTGATACTGATTGGATCTGATTGGTCCCTGAAGCCTACTCTTTTTTTCTAACTTCTTACTCGTAAAAATATCAGGAAAGAAGCTGGTTTGATACACGCTAATAGGAAATCATCTGCCCCAGAGAGGGCTTCAGAATACAAGCCAATTCTGATGGGTTTCATTAGCAGACTGATGAAGCTTCATCTCTGGAGCCAACTAAGTTGTGACATCCTGCCTGCTATAAAAAAATCCAGCTCCAAATTCAGCACTGCTGAGACCAGTAACCCCCAAGGGATTAGTACGAGTCTAAGGTGGAAATTTCAGATCCAGAAAGTAAAAATCCAGGCCAAGATTTATTTTCATCCAACCAGTCGAGAATGAAGAGTCACAGTCACAAAGTACTCGACTGGTTGGTTGAAACAAAACCTTGCTCTGGATTTTTACTTTCTGGGCCTGAAATTTCCACCTCTGGTGTGAGGTCAGTGACCTGCAGTCTCAGGTGTGAGTTGGACTGTCAGTTAGCTGGGCTTGTAGCTTAACCTCACGTACAATTAGTGTAACATGCCATATGACCTTAGGTGACCTTAGCCTCATCAATCAAAGGCCTGTGCTTAGCTTCCAGGCCCAGTGAGAAACCCTCCTCTCTTTATGGGAGACTGGGCAGGTTTGCCATACAAATAAATATAACGAAATGATTATAATTTCACGAGGCAGTACAGCACATGTTCATGTCACTGCAAGACAAATTTTGATAAATTTTAATTATATATCATTATAGAGAGGTACTTTACTAAAGGTAATTCAGCTGCTTTTCTTCTTACTGTCTTCCATGAGCTGATCAAGGGGGTGGGTTGTTGCAATTTGCCATGATAGTGATGTCACCCTTTGGCGAAGAGATAGGATCTTGATTCTTGATTGGTTCTTCATGTTCAGAATTATGTTTACCCGAGGGATTTAAACAAATCTCTTCTGCTAGAGGCTGTACACGTTATGATTTTTGAAGAATATGTGTTGAAAATAAGTGTCAAGGGAAAAAAAAAGTAGCGTACTCCAGAAGTAATTCGACTAATGTTATTTTTGGATGCCAGTTTTTCAAACACAGCTGGCCCCAAGCGTATAACAAAGACTGAGCATAAACAGCATCTTAAGGAAGACAATGCAGCAGTCAAAGTCAAATAATAAAAAAACCAACTGATCAAATATAAGGTGGATAAAAGCCAGAAGCAACGATGGTGGGAGGGATAAGAGCGTTAGTGTTGTTTACGTTAGTGTTAATGTTAGTCTTAGGGTTAGTGTTAGGATAGGCTTGCCTGTGGACACAGTAGAGTTGTTTTTTTAGGGCACAGCAATGGCAATCCTACCGGGTGTTCAGTCCATTGCAGCTAATGGAGTCAGGTCACGGTCACAGAACCTGAATACCCATTTAGTCAGGGTGATCCAGGACTTTTTTATACCTGTTTGAACGATTGCTTCAGTCTAAACATCTTCCAACTTTGTTCAGCACTCACTCACTCAACAGCTATGGTATGTGCCGGTAGCCTTGATGAAGTGCGCATGCAGGAACATGACCCTGGGGGTGGGGACACCAGCTGAATTGTGCCATGGGGGACACGGGTGACTCAGATCCTTCTTTTGCCAAACGCCGAGGACGTCTCCAGTGCTAATGAAAGATAAGTGTCACTTGCACATAACGGCTGTCATGTGTAGGGCATAGCGGTGGGCGGGTCCTCTGAACGCAGGTAAACCAGTCTTGGGTTTCCTGACAGCCAGTTTCTTCGTAACCTGAGTTTGGCTTCTTATGATTAGTAGGCAGGTTCGAGAAACAGTATATTAGTTCAAGGTGGGCTATTTATAAATGTGTGGTGTTCTGTGTAGAGAAAACGCTAACAGCAAGAGCTGTATTCCAGAAAACCCAGAGAATTCTGGGACATGTAGTCACCAACATTTGGGTTAAAACTTCTGTAGAAAACTATAACACTACCCAGCACATCTGTTGACCATGACCAACTCTTATTTGATGTTGAGTGAATTGCATATTTGATGTGTTAATGTTAGCGTCAGGCAACAGCACTGTTTGTTGATCATATCATTGGGAGAATAATTGGCATACTATGTTAAAATTCTATGTTAAAATTTAGAAAGTCACTGTGTTCCAATTGAATAATCTTCTCATGTTCCAGTTGGTTCTTCCACCTGATACAAAGGTCTTCTCAGGTGACTTGGTGACTCCATATTGTCTCTGCCCTGTGACACTATTTGTGTGTGTGTGTGTGTGTGTGTGTGTGTGTGTGTGTATTATGTATATATTATGTTGTGGGGACCACCTGTCCACACAATATGATAAAAACCTGTTATTTTGACATTGTGTATTGCATTTTTTTGGTCTCTACAATGGGAAACTCAATTTTATAAAAATCTGTGACAACAATCAAAAAAATAAAAATGCCAAAATATACAATAAAATACAATATGGGTCCTTCAAATCCTTGTTGAGTGTGCTATTTTATCAAATTGTCATTTCAGTAAACATTTGTTTCTGAACAATATACAGTCTTTGTACATTGCAATGTGCAATCTTACAATATTGAATCTGGTGTCCGTGACAATGCTTATTTTTCAGTTGGCTGAAAGTAAAACCAGTGTCAGTAAGAAACTAGGAAACAACATTAATTTTTTTGGAGATGCCTATATGCGGATACCTTCTGACGATGACTATGTTTCATTTTGGTGTCATAATATTTTCATTAATGGAGCTATTTGTTTGCAAAAATGCTTTGCTTTTGTGAAATTGTGTAAGATGGCACAAGTGCTGACTCGCCACTCTTCTCTCTCCGCCAGGTTGAGGAGAGCTTGTCAAGAGCTTGTCTTGTGTCTCCCGAGGAAGGGGGGGGGGGGCAAACCAGGCCATCATGGAGAATGAACAGGGACCCCCAGCCTCCAGTGCCAGCAGCAGCACAGGAACCAATAGCGCCACCACCAGTACCCCCAGTGCCACCACCAGTACCACCAGTTCAAGTGCTGGGAGGCAGGCTGTGCCTCAAATCTCCGTCTACAGCGGCATCCCAGACAGACAGACAGTCCAGGTATGAACACCAAGCAGATAAGAAAACTGTCGGTCAAAAAGGTTCCATAGTGAACACAGCTTAAGCAAAGGCTCAGGAGTGAAAAACAGCATGTTCAGTACTGTATACTAAACACAGGCCGAGATATACATTCAGCAAAACAATGCATGTTCAGGAGTAAAATCACCAGACAGTACATGTGGATGCAAACCCAGGACCGGCGGTACACAGCCTCGATAAGTAAAACCAACAGAAACTTGAAATTAAGTCAGCATTTGTAGGGTGCAGACACTGATAGAAACATCTTAAAGACTTAAAGACAGCTTCATGTACAACAGCCATGTAGACTAAGATAGCCAGGCTCAAGCGCCACATCTTCAGAAGAACCAGGAGTCTTCTGCAAAAAGCTGTGAACTCCGGTGCCTGGATCAGTGAATACATCCGGGTCCTGGGCTGGACTGGCTATCCAGGGTACCGAGTATTTTCCCAGTGGGCTCTCTGGGACCCCCCCCTCCCCCCAATCAGCAACATTTTGTTGTGGGAACCCCCTGCCTCAGCAAAAGACGAGAACAGATTTTTAGTCACAATCCAACCCTGTCCAACTTACAGATATATTAATTATCACGCACATAAAGCATGTCCTTCCAAGAAAATTATTTTCCTGTACAGCATTTGCTTTCAGTTTTCCGGTTATATAACCTAATGCACCAAAATACTCCTCTGCCCCCCCAGCTCTGGCAATTCAGATGTCTTGAAACTACCAGTTCACTCACACAGAATCACAAGAGCACTTTGACCTCTAACACTCTGACCTCTAACACAATCGTGTCAGACACGTGTCACGCACACAAACATACACTGTGTGTGTAATTAAATGCTTTTTCCACCTGGTCCCCATGGATTTGCGCACAGAACAAATTCCTTTAGGATAATAAAAGTTTTCTGATTCTGACAAATGGAAGGCCTAATACAAAAATGATATAAAAATAAATCAAATTAAAATTTAAAAAAATAAATAAGATTAAACAATAAAATAAAATAGTAAGCCGTAATATAAATTTCTGAATTTATATAAGGTAGTTTAAGTCGGAAAGATGTGAAAAGAGAAATAGCTGAAAGAGCATGGTGACTGTATGAAGGAGTTCAGGGTCCTCATTTAGCGTACGGACGACGCGAAAGAAGAAAATTGTAAGTCAGGACACTTTATTGTCATTTCACAAACAACTGCGCCCTGCGATGGGTTGGTGCCCTGTCCTGGGTGTTCCCGACCTTGCGCCCGCAGCCACCATCGGCTCGAGAATCCCCACAAGCCAGAATAGGACAAACGGGTACACAAGATGGCTTAACGGACAAAGAGCAACACTCCGCAGAAAATCGGACAGATTCACACAGAATCTGACAAACTGATAGCGGAACAATAAATACTGTATTTAAAAAATAATACAATAATAAAACAAAACATTTGATACAGAACAAGGCCTGTAGCAAGCAGACAGTGCAAAATAGCATTATAGTGCAAAAATGCAGGTGGAGACCATTTCCATCAGCATTCATGAGGTAGGTGAGAAGGCTGTGGTGGACCCACCCTAACCACAGCTGAGAGAACAGGCCATCGTTGGGGTGGATTGGATCTTTCATTATCTTTCATTATGTCCCTGCACCTCCCTCTGTAGGTGTCCTGCAGGTGGGGAGGACACAGGCGATGGTTCAAGATGAACACAGTACCCTGCACAGGGCTGTGCTGTCCTTCTTCTGCAGCTCCTAAACCAGGTGGCTTGTGCAGTGTTTCTCAACAGTGCAGGTGTAGGATGGACTTAAGTATCTCTGAACTGACAGCCCCTTTGATTGTGAGGGGGTTGTATGACCTCAACTGTCTCCTCCTCAAATCCACAATCAGCTTTTTTGTCTTGCTGATTTTAAGGAGCATATTGTTTTCTTAACTTCAGCTTACCAAGTTCTCAACATCCTCCTGGTAGGTTTTCCCATCATTGTTGAAGACCCAACTTACCACAACAACAAACTTGCCAATGCTACTGGTGAAAAATGTGGTCACACAATCATACACGTATGGGACCCCCCCAGTAGGGGGGTTCCGAACTCAACCTTGAGGAGTTTCTGTCTTAAGACTGAGGCGTTATGAAGTGCAGCGCTCTTCACACAACCTGGGGTCTGCCCATCAGCAAATGTGGTTACATAGGATGATTTTCAGCTTCAAGTCCTTCAGCTTACCAATGACCTTGATGAGGATCAGGGGCATGACTCAGAGGCTCAACACTGGGCAGAGGGCCTTGAATAAGTAAAATTACTGTTTAATTTTTTCCTGATCCTGCCAGAACGAGTTCTAGGACCTTTCTGTTTTTGGCTGTCTATGTTCTGGCACCAATTTTCATGCAATTTCAAGTATAGTGGTACCTCGGTTCTCGAACTTAATCCGTTCCGGACTCCGGATCGAAATTTTCCCATAAGAAATAATGGAAAACCAATTAATTGGTTCCCGGTCCCCCCAAAATTACACCTAAATATGTTTTCTAAGCATTTAAGCACAAAATAAAGGCAATAAAACAAGAAAAGCATTTTTTCTTAATGGCTTCCAAAACGATAAAGATCTTATCCCAACATTACCCCTGTCCTGCCCCGATCATCCGC
>JABFEA020000048.1:7541675-7554175 GCA_019775915.2 Cyphomyrus plagiostoma
CAATCATGTTTATACCTGGAAACCCCAACCCCCCCCCCCCCCCATTCAGCATGAAAATGATCCAAACACATTCCAGACACACCTCCCACTACTTCCATGTAAATATCCCCCTCCCCTCACCTTCAGTTGTGCTCTTTTTCCAAGTCACTAATTAAGCCCAATAAATTTGAAGAACCACCCCCCCCCACCATCACCAGCTGCCATGTTCCTGCCTCCCTTATTGGTGGCTGGGAGTGGGGGCCAACCTGGGGAGTCCTTCCTGGGACTGCAGGCGTATGAGCTGCACCTGAGACTTACCTTATTTAGGCACGGCAAGAGCGTGGTTCACCTGTGCCTAACACAGACCACTGAGTAAGGGGTGGGGGCCCTCAGCAATCCCCGCCCCCCCCCCCCCGGGTCACCTGGCCCCCGGTCTCCGCTGCACCGCCCCTCATATCCTCAGATCTCACTGGGCTGTAGCGGTGCCATATTGCCTTTTAAGGCCATGACTGTCACAGACCTGTAGGCTTCTGTAGACGCCGCCTCTCTCCCTGCTGCCAGGGGTTTACGGCCTGCGGTGTGACAGGCAGCCGTCGCTGGAAAGACGGCCACCTGAAGGTGTGGGAGGCCTTAGCTACACCTGTATCATTCTGTATGTGACTGTTAGAAATGGGGGTGAATTTTTGCAGCGCTGACGCCCCAAAGCTGGGCGTCGATATCATGTCGGACACCGGATATGGCACTGATCTGTGAAATGCGATCTCCCTGGTGGGATGCTTCTGCCGCCTGATCCATACAACCCTCCCCTAATCCGACGGAGCACCGTCGGTGTGTCCCCCCCCAGCCGCCAGTAGGACGACTGGGCAGAGCTCCCTGTTACCTTGAAGTTGGTCTTCCTCAAAGTCCTGACCTTGAAGAGTCAAAAGTCAGGAGGGTCAGCCAGGAGCAGTGAAAAAGCAGGAGAAATGCAGGAGCTGCGGAAGTGAAGGGAGCAATGCAGGAGCTGCGGGGGTGTGGGGATCAATGCAGAAACTTCAGGGGCAAGGTGAACAATGCAGGAACTGCGGGGGTGAGGGGAGCAATGCATAAACTGCAGGGGCGAGGGGAACAATGCAGGAACTGCGGTGGTGAGGGGAACAATGCAAGAGCTGCGGGGGCGAGGGGAGCAATGCAGGAACTTCGGGGGTGAGGGGAACAATGCAGGAACTGCGGGGACGAGGGGAGCAATGCAGGAGCTGCGGGGGCGAGGGGAGCAATGCAGGAACTGCGGGGGCAAAAGGAAGAAGGTGGAAGCAGAACACTAAGTGACTGGACTTTGCTCCCCTCTGGAAAGCACCCAGAAGCAGTAAAGGTTCTGGAAATAAGAAAGGGTGTGTGTGTGTGTCTGTGTGCATGTGTGTGTCTATGTGTGTGGGGGAGGGAGCTGCTGCAGCTCTCTCTCTTCCAGGGAATGTGTATGTCCACATGGTCTGAGTTACACATGCGTGGCAGTCAGGCTTTCAGCGCAGCATCCAGCTCTATTCTAATTTCCCTGAAGCTCGAGGCAGGGGAAAATGGGGCATGTTTTTCAAATGAGAACTGCATGGTCACAGCCCACATTCAGGGTGGGAGCGAGCGAGTGAGAGAGAGAAAAAGAGAGAGAGCGTGAGAGTCAGAGGGTTTGAAATTCTCTACATGCTTCTTAAAGGAGCGGTGCATCATTTCCCCTGCCCTCTGATTGTCCGAGTGTGTCCGCACAATCTTCATATTGCAGACACTGCACGGTTTGATGCGTGATGTCACGGAAGCTCGAGAAGCACACAGGTTCACACATGCACACTCATTCCACAACGCTGCCGTTTTGGAGGCACCGGAGTGCCGTGTGACGTTACTAGAAAAGCATGCAGAAACACCATGGATAATTTGATTTGCATGTTTCCTGCAAAAGACATCATTATGCACATGCAGAATGGACTTTATTGTCTTTCCCATAAATAGCCTTTTTGACAGGTAGAAGGGAAGAGGAAGTATAGAGGGGCGTGGCTGTCTTAAAGCGACAGCAGCATTTCACATGAAAACAACATGGACTCAGAGAGGGAGTTTCACTAAAAAATGCCACAGCACAGCATTCGTTTGAACCTGATCATTATTAACCCATGACTAATGCAAGATCATGTCCAGCCTTTGCAATCCTTCCCTTCTCACGCGTGTTCATGGCCCCGCAGTTGTGTTTAAAACCTGATAAATCCTCTTTGGGTGGCAACTCTGTGCCAGATAATGACAGTAGTAATGGTGCTGATATAAACACGCAATGGGCTCCCCGGTAAAAAATACCGGCAGTTTTTGAGGTGTTCGGCCCTTGGCTGTATGGGGCCTGGAGGAGCTTCAGCAATGCTGGGGCGGGCGTGTCCGGGTCGCCCCCAGCAGCAGCGTTTCCTGGTGTGTAGCGAGCCTTGTCTACCGGCAACAAGAGAGCGTTAATGGCAGCCACCAAGTGGGGGATGGTGCCTAAGAGGTTAACAGCTCCTGGACTTGGGGGGGGGGGTAAGTAGGGGGCATGTAAGAGAGAGGTTCCCCTAGATCTGCAAGAAGCCGGAGGAGCCTGTGCTGCACATCGGCCACGCGCAGCCGTGACTAAGTCTGGCTGCCGCTACCTGCTGGTTCTTCCCTTATAAGGAGCTTCAGCGAGAGGCAGGGGAAGGCAGACTCCGCCCAGAGACATTGCTCTGATGGCTGTTTGCTGTTCCAGCAGCAAACAACAAATTGTCTGAGTGACGGGGGGGGCATTTGAGATAATCCCTGGGGGGCAGTGAGGGTGTTAGGAGGAAAAATGTCGGAATCTGGAAGAGGGGCTGCTTGTATTGGAAAGAAAATGTGGGGGGGGCTGGCAAAGCCCGGGGGGTGGGGGCCTTTCCTACTACAAAGACGAGGACCCCACTGACATTTACTATCCTATGTTTCTTTCTCTTTAGCCCTTTTTATTTCCACAATTGCTAGCTGGACTGTCCTCTGATTTACATGCATTCCGGCATCAGCCCTACTTTGAACAAGGCTGTCTGGCCCTGCAGAAAGGGCCGAACCTTCCGCATCAGGAACATGCCAGTGATGAAATACACACACCCCGTAAGTCACACACCAGTAATTATCCGTGTTCTTCCTGCACATGTCCAAAATTACAGCTGTCTCTTTAAGCCACAGAGAAGCTTGCCTAAGTCAGGCCTGGAGGGGAAACGTGGAGATTTCAAGTTCCTCGTGCAACGCAGAAGTGAAAACTGGCCCGTGCTCGCCAATCCACCCCAGCCCAGAGCAACCCCATTCATTCAGCCGCTAGTTTCAGTCTGGTTTCCGCGAAAAAGTCCCACGTGATTGGGCCCTGCATCAACAGCAGCACCATGTGACACGTTTAAAGATTTCCTTTTATGGTGTTACATCTCCTGGAGGGCGAGGCCTCTGAAATGAAAGAAAAAAACAGAAAGAAAGAAAGAAAAACAGACTGAGGAGAGGCTCTGGACCTGCCCACCCGCTGCCAGCCTGGACACAGAAACATGGGACCGTTCTGCGGATGTTACTCTGCCATGCAAACAAGCTCCCTTCCTTTATATTTATGCAAAGTCAATCTGCTATACACTGTACACATGAAGCTGAGAGCTTCTCATTATTGCTGCTGTTGATTTCACTGAGCAAAAATACCCAGACACTTGCTCACCTGAACCTGCATCTTGTTACTGTGGAGTCTTGATATAACCTCTGATTACTCAGGTTTTAACACGTACTGTACCCACTAAGGGTGCCACATAAAGGAGCCTTAAACAGCAGCTCAGTATTACAAGCATGCTGTGTAAAACACACTAGCTAATGTGTTTGTGGTGCAAGGTCTTGAATGAAGGATTTTTGTTCTATATTGTTAGTATTTAGGCTGAATAAGCAAGAATTCCCAGCATGCACACGGCCCATAATACACAACATGCTGTTTTAAAGCTTTAGAAAGGCCTGCAACCGCTGCTCCCCCAACTTGCCCCCATTGAGCAACCCCCCTCCCCCCACTCACCGTTTGAATGCTGGTTTGAGTACTGGCCATGGGGGTGGTGGTGGTGGTGGGGGGGGGGCTCAGTTACTACAGCAGCGTGCATCATAAATCATTAACAGGTTGAAATCCAGCATGCATCCACAGGTCTGGACACTGCTCGCCCTCTGGGGGTGGGAGGGACTGCAGGGGGGTGGGATTAGAACAGCTGTGTGGGAGGGAATTTTTAGTGAGTTCCAAATGGGAAAAGTTATGCAGGACCTTCTATCTGTGACACATGAGGCCTGGAGCGGAACCCCTGTGCTGGGATGGGTTCTGGCCCAATGGGCCATGTGACACGTGTGATCATACGCGCAGCTGTGTGGTACACAAGGTCCTCACCCCTAAATGACTGCATGAAGGAGCTGAGCCAATGAGGTTTGCTGATGTCAATCAGCCTTTAATGGATCACAGTATTACATCACTGTATAGAGATGAGAGGATGCGTTCGCAACTTGCCACAGATTTCAGTAAAATAAAGGCTGTCTTTCCTGCACGTGTATCATGGGGTGTGGGGGGCATTTTTAGGCTGCAGTCAGATGACATTCAGAAATTGATTTGAGGCCGCAAACAACGAAAATGACCAGAAATGGTTGCAGGGCTGTGGAGCAATGTGACAAGGAAGCAAAGGGTGGGGTATGTTGCCAGGGCAAAGTGTGTACTAGTGGGGGCGGGGAGTGTGGCTGGCAGCGGGTGGTAGCGATGGCCCCTTCTGCTGACACAGCAATGGGGTACACTCACTGTGGGGCACTGGACTTTAACCCAGTTCCCTTTTTTGTGGTCCATGTCGTTCAGCAGCCTCTGCCATCCTGATATAGGGACATGGCCTGACCCTCTGGCTTAGAGGCACGGCCTGACTCTCTGGCTTGGAGGCACGGCCTGACTCTCTGGCTTAGAGGCACGGCGTGTCACTGTGCAAGTGGTTGGAGACTTTCCCTGTATGTGCAAACATGCTTGGCCAAATAAATCTGATTCTAAATTCTGAGGTTGTGACAATCTGTAACTTGAGATCTTGACTGAAAATAGAGGGTAAACTGTCTGGAGGCACTCACAATAAGACAGAGCAGTTACATGGTGAAGTGACACACAGATGAGCGACACAGGCCATGTCCAGCGTGCTGTCACATTCTGTCCGTGAATGGACACGCACCACTGGATGGGTCTCTGGCACGAGCTTCCTATGTGGGCGCGTCGCTTGCCTGTCAGACCTGAGTATGGCAGTTCCAGTTTGATCGCTGGAGCTTTGCAAAAAATGCCCTTATTTGGCAACCAGAAAGCGTCTATTGTCTGTACCGGGCCTGGGGCTCAGGACGAGAGAGACATACCGAAGTAACCACAGCCACAATGAGCTGCTGTGTGTATTTATGCATGCATTCTGCCAGTCTGCTTTCACCAAATAAGTATTTATGTAGAAGCTTTATATACCTGAGAGGTAGGAGGCGACGTTTAAGCCAAATGCAGATGTGATGGAAATGACAGTGGGACCAGAAGCAGCCCGGGTTTGGGTCAGGCTCCAGCAGGTACTGGTACCAAGAATAAAAGCCAAATATAGTTACATTCCAGGTGGTGAGGCCAAGCCTCTCACCAGAGTGACTCCCACCCCAGACAGTGGCCACGCCTCCCAGAGGTCATGCCTCCCAGTGGCCACACCTCCCAGAGGCCCACGCCTCCCTGAAGCCAGTCTCCTTTCCCCCGTTTCCCATCAAAGCAGCAGTACATGGCCACTGAGATGCTGCAGCCACAGATTTGATGCATTGCCTTTGATGTATTTCTTCATGCAGTCTATCACATTTACATTTTATTACTTCAGCAGATAACTTCATCCAAAGCAACATACAATTCAGAAAGCAGGGCCAACCAATCACTGGGGTAATGGATTCCACCTTTGGGCCTCAGATTATAAGTACAGTGTCCTTGGTTATATATTTGCATATTGGTTGTATACTTCACTGGCTGCACTGCGGAGGCATTGGTTCCCCCCCACAGCCTTGGACTGGTGTGTCCCTGAGGCCTGGGACTTTCCTGTCCTTCACCCCCCCTGGGATGCTGGCATGAGTGAAAGTAATCCGTCGACACCCCCTAGAATGCCTGGTGTCCCTATAAGCAAACAGGGGGTGTCTAATATATTAATATTAATGCCCTGCTAGGAGGACATGACCCAGAATTCCTCTGTGCTGTGAACTGGTCCTATGAAAATGTCCATTGTGCCGTGATGCCAACCCACATCATCGTCTAGATTATTATGTGATTATTCTGATCATGTCTGCTTATGTAACAGAGGGCGAACACAGCTATTGCTAACAGACCTGTGTTTCATTAGCCCATTTATTTAGCAACCTAAAGGTCTGAGAAGTATAGGAAAAGAGCTGGACAAGGCAGGAATTTCAGCTGGACCCTGTCTGATGCAGGGACAGTGACAGGGCAACTCTGCAGAGTGGCAGAGTGACGGACCACCACCCCGTCCACACTGCAGGCTCATCTGTCACCGGGTGGTGTCAGAAGCCTCCACTGTGAAATGAGAGCCCGACCTCAAAGGTGCTGGCTGACTCAACGCAAGCTGTGAAGGTCTTGCAAGCTGGAAGGGGGGAAGGGGGGTGGTGTTGACAGGCAGGCAGCCACCCCAGCCAATATCTCCCAAGCTGTAAAGGGAAGAGCGAGAGAGGAAGCCCAGTCAAACCAGTCAAACCACAGCAAGGTCACAGCTTAATCTGGAGCTGCACCCTGTGCTGCCGCAAAGAGGAAGGGCCCGCTGTCCCCCCACATTGTCATCCTCACATCCTCTTCTCCTCTAACTCTCCATTGTTCTCTGTAAATAAGGGCCATTTTAATGCCCTGAGAAGGGGAACGCCACCTGCACAGTGCCAATGCACGCCTGCGTTTCCCCGCCACAGTGCCCAGACACTCAGGGCAGCGGCCGTTAGCTCGGCACGCGACTGGAAGGAATGCCTGGTGACAGATGTTTTCCCAAAAAGCCGTACTCTCTCAGAAAAAATGCTACAGACAAATGGTACAAAGCAGCATTAATGTACCTGCAATGGTACAATAATCTTCCTCAAAGTCCATTTCAGTACCTTGAAAGTCACAATTACCTACAGTTAGGGTACAATTTCCAGACCCTTGAGGATACAGCGACGAGTAATTGTACCCTCAAAGGTACAAACTGGTACTTTTTTCTGACAGTGTAGCTGAGGTGTGGCAGTGTGACTGACAGCAAACGCAGGTTAGCTAACAGATTTGCGTCCCTCCAGTCAGCCTGAAGGAACTTTGACCTTTTTATTGAAAGAGCAGAATGTTCATTCTCTTCCCCGAAGACCTTCACACATCAAATAATTAGGTATAAAGCTCATTTCTGGAGGTCCCTTAATGTCCAAATGCCCAGCGTAGGAAATTTATGTACTGGCGAGCAACCATTGTTAATTCAGGAGAGAGAGAGAAAACCCCATCTCCCTTCCTTCACTGATGTATATTTGTTTGCTGGGACACACACCCTGGCAGAAAAGTACCCTGAACACTGTAGCAACAGGGCAGGAATTTATGATAACTGTGGTCTTGCAATGACCTCATACACTGAGATAGTGAAAAAAGAACCTTGAATCCCACTTAAATGATATGAGGGAAGTCCCACGTAGTTTTTTTTTATGTATCCAGTGGTTCAGCAGTTATTCCAGTGTGGGGTCAAAACTGCTGAAGCAAAGCGGAGGCATGAGCTGAGGGGAGCTTGGAGGAGCAGGGAGGGGGCATGGGGCAGGATATTAATGCACTTAGGCTGTAAATTGCTCAGCTAATCCAATCTGAGCCAAGTAGCCAGCTGGCAGATCTAAATCGACTTCCTTGTCTCGGCCCTGTGGAGGGGGGACGCCTCGTACAGCCCAAAGTACGCCCTCCCAGGACATGAGCATCGGCGACCCGATCCCAAAGCTCACCCCCCGCCCACTCAGATCAGGGTCAAACTGTAGTCAGAATCAATGACCGCATCTGTGACCACAAGAGCGTGTTGTGTGTGTGCGCACGCGTGTGCGTGCACATGTGTGAGTGAGCACACCACCCCAGGCCAGTACAAAGGCCATCTGGGAAGGGGTGGGGGCAGTCTCCCAGCTGGACCTGACTGAGCTGGGACAGAAGATGGGCCGCCTGCCTGGCAGTGGGGGTGTCTGTGGGCCCCATCACCATGACCCCTGCCTTCAGATGCGGGGCACTAGCTGAGCGTCAGCCTTTTGATGTGATTTCTTTCTCCAGCCGCATTTCTTTCAAACCCTTAAGTGTGTCCCCCCCCCCACGCCCCTCCCTCCCACGCTCAGCCAAACCTTCACCGGCATCCTTTAGTACAGCCAGAGCCACAGATGCTGGAGCTACATGGAGATATTTGATTGGAGAATTGAGTTCAAATGCATGCAGTTTCAGCAAAGGCCAGCGAACAGAAAACATCAGCATCAGGGGCGTCGACCCCTCGCTAAGTGGTCCATGAAATGACCATCGAAGTGATCCCTGCTTTTCCGAACCTGGGGCTGCTGCATTAGTGGAACCCCATACACGGGAATTCCAGCCATTTCAAAATGGATTCCTGCCTCAAGAGAAATGAGCAAACAGTGAGATGCCTGAGGCTGAAAGGCGAAAAAAGCACAGGGATCCCTTACACTTTGAGGTCACGTCGTGAGGTCATATGTCCAGTTAGGCTGAAGTCAATGTCATCAAATTCTCATGCATTTAAATGTCTTTCAAAAGACACACCCAGAAACGTCTGTGAAAGCTGGAGCCATGAAGTAAAAAGGAGACTTACTGGACATGTGATCAGGGCTGGTATCACCTACAAGTGATGGTCCATCCTTCGATGAGACAATACCTTCCCTAGGGAGACATCAAAGTCTCATTCATATTAGTAAAAGAAACACAATGGCTGATTTCAGTGGTGCTATTTAACTGGGAAATATGATATGAAACCAGGCCTGGAAGAAGGGGATTCTGAGGTTATAATTTTAGGGGTTCCCACATCTCCCCAAACAGTGTCATGTACTCACTTAAAGAATTCAATGGAACTTAAGTGGTCCTTTTTATGTTTACACCTGGAGGACAGCTTTTGAGTACATTTATGCCCTGTCCTTAGGACAGTTTCTGCTGGTCACTGAATACACTATATGATCTTTGTGGATAAGCGTTATGCCGGAGTGATGTCATTAACCAGGCAGGATGCCTCACACAGGTCAGGAGTTTACACTGCTTTGAATCCTGATGGAAATTGATATTTCTCCTGGATAACTTTGGCATGAATCACAAAGAACGCCACTTTAAAAACCCTCAATGTTTCAATACAAGCTGGATACTTGTGTGTCCACAAGGAAATAAATCCCTAGTAAAATAATTACAGGTATTCTATAATCATCCTTATGTATTTCTGAGTGTGTCCAGTTCATTAGACTATACTGTATGTGCTGTTTTCAGATGATACACCTCAATGGAAATTTCTCTCCTATGTTTTCAATCACAGAGATAGAGACAGGAAATATTGTGAAATATCACATTTCATCACTTACCACATAGGTAAGCACAAGCTAGGTAGTTTTAATCACAAAAATGTATGTTGAACTAAAGTATAGTCAGATGATCTGGTTATCTTTTTATATGACAAGCAAAGTTAGCTTTACCACAGATTATAAAAATGGCATTGTTTATGGTGTGAGAATAGTTGTGCATTGCGACATGCCTAATCCAACTGGAAAAACCGAAGATTCTTGACCACCCTTAAATACACAGAAGGCTATTCAATGACTTAAGAGGACAACACCTAAGGCTGACATCTGCATCAACATAAATTAGTCACGTGACCCAGCAAGTTTAAAGGATATGCACAGAATCATTAAGTACCTATAAAAGGAGCACAAACTACAGAAATGGATACGCAGTACAGCTCATGTCTAAAACAAACCCCTATATTACAGTTGCCACACAGTAATGCTGTAAGTAAAGTTTTGTGATACAGGTTTATGGTGGAATGAGGCAATTTCATTATGTGTTGCCAGGAATCAGTACTAGTGTAGGAATCAAGATTATTGCTTGTTATGGTGTCATTTAAATTTGAGATAATAATTCAACAAGATCAGCCATTTCCCACCACTATCACTGATATGAGCTTTCGTTTTGTTTATAAAACAAGCTTATGAATGTACTTCTGTGTACTTTTAGTCAGCTGTTTGGGCAGCTTAATATGCCCTGGGCGACTCCCTCCATTACAAAACATCAGATGGAGATTTGTGCATATCACAGATTGTCTTCCGGTAAAGTTTTAAACCTTACAGTAGTTCCTTCATACCGAAATCCGCCTCCTTGACAGTCATTAGTTTACGCTTTGAACAATGCATTACTCCATATTTCACAACGGGATATGTCATTATTAATATATTAATCACGGATACGGTGTCACTTTTAATGCAGCTTATAATACCACGAGTTTGGATAACGCATACAAATGAATACAATTCACATAATTCCGGTGGTATTATAGCAAATAATGACCTTTGCCAGTCATTTTAAAATAACCTAACAGTAAATGGAAAACATTGCAGCGTCGAAGCCGTTTTTGTCTTAGATCAAGACAATCAAGTGTCTGCGAAAAGCCTCGATCTTAAACAATAAGACGGTAACAATTAATGTTAAGGCAAGTACTAATGTGCAAAAACAAGGTGGATCAAACCAAACGCAATATAATATGAGTTTGGAGTCCTGAGGATGAGGGCAAGAGCAGCCTGTTCACCTGCACAAGGCGCAGACCGCGAAACTTCTCAAGCACCACGCCTTCGAGCCGCAGCCTTTCTCGGCCTTTGTCGTCTACAAAGCCCATTTACAATGCCGGTCCCCCAGATCTGTACACAAAAGCACAGTCCCGTAATTGTCGTCGGAGGAACACCCATTTAACTGAATGGTTAAGGAAGGTGGATCTGACCCAAAACATTAGTAGCAAGCCAATCGCAAGGCGATCGTGTATTTAAAAAGTGTACTGTCGTATTTTAAAATGTTTTCACAGCGCTCGTGCAAATTTAATTACGGTGTAAAGTAGGTCGACAACAAAAGCTTTTCCACAAGTGGCAGCAAAATGCAATAAATGGGGAAGTTGTAGCGTGAACCGGTCGTTGTTTTAGCAGAAGCATATCAGCTACACAGAAAACGGGGCGGGGATCGCTGCAGCCTGCGTCTTAAGCCCCCCACCCCCTTCTTTCAGCTCCGTTAAACTGTGTCTGCAGTCACGAATCTGAGCGCAGGCCCATTAAAAGATATCCAGGGAGGTTTCTGGTATTTTTCGTTTCATCGGCAAATCATTTAATGGCCACGTTTGCGGCCATAATGTCCTAATAATTCTTTTTAAAAAGAAATCTAGTTTAATTTTCCAACAGGCCCTGCTGGATCTCAACCTGACTGCCATCATAAGACCCCTTCCTGTTTAGTAACATATAGGATATGTTGCAAGCTGGTAGCCACATCAGGGTGCACCTGTAACAGTACAGCACCCTTATTACTGTATGGTTTCTCAAACATATTTGCGTTGCTAACTCGATCGGCTAACAGGCTCTGCTAGGAGGCGAATGAATAAAATTCATATTTTATCATTGCGCTATAATAGCATGCATACATCATTATAAAACGCTGAAAAACCTACATAATCTCCGTAATGGACAGTGCATGTCTAATTGTATTAATCCACCGCGAGGAATATTTTACTCCTTTCCCCCCTTCCTCTCACTCCTGAGCTGCGAGCAAGAGCAGCAGCGCGCGAGCGACACGCTGGCTGCGTGACGTCTGGCCAATCAGACTGCGCAGATCCGAAAGTTTACCTTTTATGGCTCGAGCCGAGCGGTTGCGCCCCTTTAAAAGCATCCGGCAACCAGAGTGCCAGTCACTCGGAGCGGCTTCACACACGCAGCTGGTGCGGAATCTGTTATCTGTGACAACATCTTTTAGGTCGAGTTAAAGCCCCACACCCAAGGTAAGTTCAGCAATGTTTTTTTAAATTATCATTTCTATGTAGTTTCCCTTGCTTATTCTCATGCAGTCAGTAAAATTTCGCGGTGGAAAATGTGGTTTCTTTCCATTGGAGGTGGGTTGACATTGAGGGTCAACGTGTAATTCTATCTTAAAGGACTGAAATGTAACTTGAGTGTGAATTGTTTTCTGTATATGTTGAAGTGAAAGGCTACGTTTTACGCCGCCAGCTTTTCTTACCTGGTATTTTAAGGGTCGCCAGTGTAACTAATCCCTTGGGTGGCATTGAATTAGCTTCATAGTAACACAAGGGCAGCATCTGGGTGTGACCTAGTTACACCATGTCTGGCCGGTTCCTCCGGCTTGGAGGGGGCTCCATGCTTTGCGAGTCAGGTGTTTGATGTATTCCCAGGAGTATAGCTGGGTACTCCTTTGGGCGGTGTTGGTCTAGGCGTGGTTGGAGCTTTGCAGTTTCCTCCCCTGGAAACCGTAAGCGTTAGCGGCCCGATGG
>JABFEA020000048.1:7556675-7559912 GCA_019775915.2 Cyphomyrus plagiostoma
TTCAGCCTTAAATTCCCGGTCCTTCATTTATGCAAAAACAAAGCTTTACCTTTATAAATCGTAAAGTTTTACATCCCCCTGGGCAAACATAATAGCCGTACAGAAAGTGGCAGTGCCAGATGTGTTTGGTGGGGCCAACCTTGTACACTGACTAATATGAACCAATAAAGTGCACATGTTTAAGAATGACCTGTGTTCATGTGCTGTGAATGAAGACCTTCCTTGGCATGAAGTTGAGTGGTTCCTAAACTGGTGTGGTGTCCTTTTGACTGGCCCATCCCCCTCTATATAAAAGCCAGCTTTAGTTTGGTAGCTGAGCCATTGATGGTTCTGTACATGAATAGGATTAAATTAGTGTACTTAATTCTAGGTGTTTCTGACAACAGGAGCCATTTGGCTAATAAAGCACTTTATACAATAACAGCTTATAGCTGTTTTGGGGGCTATAGTAGCCATGGGCTTTCACATAGTCCAAGCTATGCTGGGTTACGCTGAAGTTTATAGGTCTTATAACTGATCAGGATTCAGAAACCCTTAAATCATCTCCCAAATGGGAGATGGCACCCAATTCAAACCAGGGTCTAATTTTGCTGCAATGGCACTAGGAAGCTGATTCATGAGGCAATAGAAGGGACAAAGTGATTTAGAATAATTACATTTGTGAAAACTGCCTCATGGAGGGCGGTGTAGTTAAACTCAACTTTAAATGCTGATGTGTGCTATATTGAATTTTCAAGCAAATCACAAATAACCTTTGGTAGAACACAAACAGCATAAAGATGTCTGTACAATATTTGCAAATATAAGTGCATGTATGCATAACACTGCAACTCAGGCAAGTGTAAAGAAAATTGCACTTGTGAGCTTGATCAAATCAACCGAATAATTGCAAGAACTAGACACAGGAGACAGATCCAGCAAGGTAGCATGTGCCGCTTGATTGGTACGGCATGTGGACGGTCATTAAGAGCACCTGCCAGCCACAGCTGTCTCTCATTCCGAGCTGCCGGCCCCAGCCAATCCCACCATACCCTTCCCACACCTTCCATCTATGCAACCCTGCATCCACATAGGGCCTAGACGGTGGAAAGTTTCCTCAGCAATTAGGTAACTACATTGGGGACTTGGTTGTGTGGCTAGCTGATTTTGGGTGGTGCCCCCCCCCCCCTTTCCTTTTAGGTATATATTCTTGCATTGCAGTGAGTTCATGATGAGAACTCTGTTCCAGAGAGACAACAAATGGCCCAATTTGAAAGTAGGTGATTCCTGATACTTTACCTATGTTTAAGGATTTAAATATGAGGAACTTGGTTGTGCCACTTCCAAAAAGGGGACCGTACAGCCTCCTTGGCCATACTGTCCTGTTTCTTTCTTTTAGTTTTAATATACAATTTCAATTCATTAGCTGTTCCTACTGTATGTCTTATCGCTGGTTCCTCATGTAGAAGTATATTGATCTGGTTAGTGAGGATTGCATCCATGTCTGTCCTCTCCACTTCAGCATGGAGTTTAAAATGCCAAGGTGCCATAGAGTTCAGTCTCCCTCTGCTTGGTATTAACACAAATCTTAATGTCAGGCATATGTGCTTAACTTGACTTCATGTTGGTTCCCTTCTGTTTCTCTATCATTTGACTGTTCTGAACATACTTGTAAAGAAATGAAAGGAATGAGTAAAGCTTTATAAACAAGTGTTATGGCAATTTTCATTCAATGGCATGGCCCTTTGAGAGTATGTGCCTCTCATTTTGCAGGCATTGGCCATTTGAGTTGTGTATTGCACTAGTGAAAACCTCTCTCTCCATAATAAATTGTTTACCTTCATTTTACCTATAGCAGCTGTAGGATCCCCAATTTTAGGGCTATAGATTCAGTAGAATAATCCCCCCTAGCAGTTTAAATACAGATAAGATAGTTGTTTAAACAGTGTTATGCATAGCTTTGTTATATAAGAGTAGGATGTGATTGCAGCAGTGTGGTCTGGTCACAAAACCGTTTAGCGTACTGTGTGTAGCCTCTCTAAAGAGAAGTTTGAAACCAGGGGCTCTGACAAGTTACTTTTCTTGTTAACTTGTAATGTGACGGATTAATCTGTACTGCTGCTGTTTCATCCTGCACTAATTAGAAGGCAGAGTAAACAGAGTGTAATGGCCTGGGAATTAATTCAGTGTCTTTTAAAACATGTATATGAACACTTGACAACCTTTGACTGCAGAAAATAAGTTTATTATTTCGGAAGTGTTCATATTGTGTTTTCTAAACGTGATATATGCGACATAGATTTTAGCTGAAGTAGTAAGGCTGAAGTCAGAAAATAAAGCTTGTATTGCTGCAGGACGGTCTGAACTGTAGTTGGTTAATAAAAACAGCAGGTGTCGCTATTGCTCATTGTTCGTATCGACCTTTGAAAGACGCAGGCTGCCAGATAAATGAGACGTGGGCAATTTGTCTGTAATTACCTTCTCGCCTAGGCTACATAATTGTGGCACTTGAATATGAGAATCTACCGCAAAAAGGAATAACAAAATGTATGCAAGACTATGACAACCGCTGTGCAGTAATCGTTAAAAATCTCTGTGAGGAGAGCTTCAAGTTCAGTGCTTTGTATCGCTGAACAGGAAGATGTCCTAGATGCATATGATTTACTGCTCTGCACGCACGTCCTGACAGGCTCTGATGAAATATGATCAAGGGATTATTAGCTGAAGCTTAGTTTTGAGTTGCTATGTCTTGCACGGGGATCTGGGTTGGGCTGGGCTGGGCTGGGCTGGGCATGGGGGGTGGTCTTCTCCCTGATATCTTCCATCATCAGTGCCCCAGGCAATTGAGCTGTTGTGCTCAGGATTATAGCTAGTGCTGCAATACTGAGATGTTTAGTGCACCTTTATATGGTTGTTTTTAGACTGGCAGTGTGAGTGCAGTGTATTTTTTTTCTCTGCTTTATTTTCTATTAAAACTACCATAGTGCAGCTGGTGCTGAGATTCTGCCTTGGCGAAGGAGGGTGACTTCAGGAGGGGATATGGATATGTGGCTCATCAAACCCCCCAGTGTGCAATGTTTTTTTCCATTGAAAGCCCCCCCCCCCCCCACGTGACAGCTTGTGCTGTGGCGGTGGGTTAGCTTGCTGAGGCGTGTGTGGACAGCCCCTCTGGCTTCCCCCCCCCCCCATATGTGTAAGCCAGTATCTCCCAACCCCGGCCTCAGGGACCCCCAGGCAGTCTGCTGGGGGGGTGCCTAA
>JABFEA020000048.1:7560012-7590485 GCA_019775915.2 Cyphomyrus plagiostoma
CTGGCTTCCCCCCCCCCCAATATGTGTAAGCCAGTATCTCCCAACCCAGGCCTCAGGGACCCCCAGGCAGTCTGCTGGGAGGGAGCAGAAATGTGGACTGTCTGGCAGGGAGTGAACAGGGAGCAAAAACGTGAGATGTCCAGGGATCCCAGAGGACCAGGTTGAGAGATACCGGTGTAAGCTAATAAATCAAGCCTGTTATGGTAGCCATTTTGCTGATTTTGGGATAGATAAAATCACTACTCTCAGCTGTGCCTACCACTGCCAACTCCAAACCAGTCCTGCTTTCATACCCATGTCATTTTCATTTGGTGTTTTGTTTTTTTTGCCAGCTCTGCCTTGTGTAGAGCTGTTGTGCTTCTCACTCGCTCTGATCCCATCCAGTCTTCTCCTTTCTGGAGTTGTTTCCTGGCTTTATGGCTCAAATGCCCCCACCCCACATGTTCGAGCCTCCTAACAGCGTGGCCATACATGTGAAAACTGAGGGGCGGGTAAAAGAGGCATTATGTGAGGATGGCACAGGCTGCTGTAACATTAAGTGTGTTATGTCAGGAATGCTGCTGCGTCCTGATGAAGGGCCTAAGTAATTGCAGAGTGACATTCCCGACTTCCTCCACCTGCAACTGTTTGGTCATTGGCTCACTGGCAGGTTCCTCTCACTATTAGCCACTCTGGTGCACCAGGGATGACTTCATCGCTTGACATATCTGTTACTATAGACCTTTCAATGATGTCACAGCACCCCTGTGAGGCTCGTGGAGGAACATAACCTGACAGTTTACTCTGCCTGACATTTTGCACTATGGACACACTTACCTGACTAAATCTGTGGACAGGCTGCAGCTATTTACTTGATCTTTTAAATGTGGTTGTGATCAGTTTAAGATATATGCACTGGAGGATTTTTTTGTAGGGCCAGATTCAGCTGCTTACCATCTATCGAAATGACCAGAAGCCCTTCCTGTTACCTAAACTGAGCGGATATGAGCACCGTGCAAGGAGAATGCAGATGCAAACACAGCCTCTCAGATTTCTGTCAGCTTCTTATCTTCCCAGGATTTCCATTTGTCAGAATGTCTTTTCCATTCCTGTATAAGAATTAAATTCCACTATTCCGTTTTAAAGGTGCCAGCTCAAGTGGGATGTGAAAGGATTGGGGATGTCATGGAGAATCCCCACTAGGACAAACCATCTTTGATCAGGATCTTTGGTGGGGTCTACAGAGGCCTATCCCAGGATGTAGAAAAAAGGGAAAGGCTAAAGTTAATATCGTTTTGGAGATAACTGATGTTCAGAATGCCATTGACTTTCTTGGCAACACTCTAAATATAATATTATAAAATCGAACTACCCCTACAAATGTTCACTTTTGAACATCATTCAAGGTCGAAACCTTGATCAAAAACAAACAGTATTACAAAGACTGTTTCATTAACCTCTTCTATTTAATTTTTCAGTTGCAGGAAGAAGCCTAAACGGTGTCAGTTTCCCCAGGTTCTGGGGTGTAGTTTCATCCCACTCCTCCTGTAACACTTCTCCTCAACATGTAGATCAAGATCAGAAAACAGAATATTAATTTTGATCACGTGCCTGCGTGGCCAGACCATCAGGATCAAACACCTCAAATCTGCGTTCATCAATCTGTAACACAGGTTTCAATTCTACGCATTTTGACATTTATTTCAGTTTTCGGGTTTCAGAAGTGCTCTCATTAACATTACAGGCCAGCGCCCTGGCATTCTCTCTGCTGTTGTAGGTGACACTGGCATTTGACTGTTCAGTGAAGCTGCCAGCTGGGGAACCATGAGGCATCAATCTGTATCTCACATGAGACTGGTGTACTTGTCCTCCACTATGGTTGAGCATCTGGGCTACTCCCTGCCACCACCATTCTGATGTTTGATCTAAGCATCGACTGAAGTTCTTGACTAGTGTGCGCATGATTTTCATGTGTTACGCTGCTGCCATATGATTGGCTGATTATCTATTTGCATGGATGAGCAGCTGCACAGATGTTGCTAATCAAGTGGCCAGTGATTGCATGTGTGGGTGTGATTCTGGTACTTGTTGACATGCTTGCATTACAATTGCAGCAGATGTGTCGGCTGCACGTTCATGAAACAACCCAACCATGCCACTACATTCCAAAGGTGCGTTATGGAATTCTGGTCTGGTGACATGGGAGGTCACTGTAGTACACAGAACTCATTTTCATGTTCATGGAAGTGGTCTGAGATGACTCTGGTACAATATTGTTGGAAGTAGTCAGTAGAAGATGGGTAAATTGTGGCCATTAAGGAAAGCACATAGTTAGTATCAATTCTCAAATAGGCTGTGGCATTTAAAGGATGCTTCATTTGGGAGCCCAATGTGCGCCAAGGAAACATTCACTGCCTCATTACACCACCACCACCAGCCTGAACTGTTGACACAAGGCAGGTTGCATCCATTGATGCGTGGTATTTATGCCAAATTCTGACCCTACCATCTGTGTCTCAGCAGAATTTGAGATCCATCAGACCATTTTCCCCCTGCTCTTCAGCTGTCCAGTTTCAGTGACCTCATGACCAGTGTGGCCCATGGTTTCCTGTCAGCTGAGAGTAGTGGAAGCCTCATGTGGTCTTCTGCTGTTGTAGCTTATTGACCTTGAGGTTTGTTTTCGGAAAGGCTTTTCTGCTTGCCATTGTTGTAAAGTAGGGCTGCCCAAACCTGCTCCCATGGAGACCTGCCACCCTGCAGAGCTTACGTACAGCCCAGGTACTTCAGTATCGCCTCAGTATTAGTCAGCTATGTTGAAGTTAAGCTGGTTCTCATACTGAGGGCCTGATTATCTGCATCAGGTGTGTTAAATTAGGGTTGTACCTAAGCTCTGAGGGCAGCTCTCCATGGGAACAGGATTGGGCAGCCCTGTTGTAAAGTGTGCATATTTGCGTAAAATGTCCCGGCTCTCTTCCAGGTATTTTAGAGGTTGGGTGTAGCTCGGCATAGACCCCTAAACCACCTGCCTGGAAGGTCATGAGTACACGTTCCTTAGATACCAGAAAAATCATAAGCATTTCACCTTTGACCTGTTTTAACTCCAGTTACCTTAGGGATGCTGTGAGGCGGCTATGTGATGCTCACTTGTACGCTACTCTGGACAAAACTGTCTGCTAAATGTAAGCAAATATGTCCGTGGTTGTTGTGAATAGTCTGCTGTGTTAAGAGCCGACAGGAATATGTAACATTGATATTTCAGGTTCAAATGCACAAGATCGAGAAGCACATACATAAATTGTAAATAACACATAGTATATGAGGGGAGCGATGTCCAGAGTATGTTCAGGGCGTTCTTGCAGACCACAGATCTCCACATCCGCTTCTTATCTCACCTCTTAGATGGCATTCCTCTGAAGGTTGCTGATCTTGAAGCCTGGCCAGATGTTACCATAATCAGCATCAAGAGTGTTTCCGCTTACCCAACTGCAAGCTGGGGTCTGTGGGCTTAACCACGGTGGGTCTCAAAGCTCAAAGATACCAATGTGATCAGATGAGTATGTCCAGGACAGAAAAAACAGTGTGGAAATAGGAAAGGGAGCAGTAATGGACTCAATCTAAAAACAATAAGCTTTTTAACTAGGAGAGCGGGTACTGGGAAAAGGACATGCTGGTGAGCCCTAAACAGAAGGCCTTTAGGAACAGTGGAGGTATATGTGGGTCGAGCTGCTACATGTTGATTTGCAAAAATGAAATTTAAAAGTGTAATTTTCATATGGTTGGGCACCCTGCCAGTCAGTACTTTAACTCCTTTGGAGGAAATGGCTTCTAAACATTTTTTTAGCCAGCTTAGTGTTTTCTTTTCTTGCTTTATGACTCTTAAGCTAAGTATTCTTAGGTCTTGTATGCGGAATTTTTATAACTGGGTTCTGACACCCATTTTTGCATTGTTCTTCAAAGTAGTGTGGTTGTCATGTTTATGGTTGTCTTGTCTAACATCGTCCCTCTTTCTTCACTGGGGGAGATCAGCTTCCCATACTTCTGAATATTTAGTCAAATCCATTCTTACTGTGCAGAATATGGCGCCACAGCCATAAATGGCCCATAATGAACACACTTGTGTGAGTTTTCTCCTACAGATTTTGTGACTGTGGCCAGAACAGTTTGTCTTAGTCCACATTGTTGGTTTTAATTTAATTCTGGTGTCCCGAATGTCACTGCCTGGAAGGCTTCCCCCACACAAGTCATTTCTGTTGATCGTTTTCCCATCCTGATCAGCTTTGCAAGTCTGACTAATCTACAAGCAGCTGTATCTTTTTTCTAAATCTTTCTTTTCTTGATTAATGTTTCTTAATGCAGATTTCAGTGTGGGAGCATTTGTGTGTAGTTTCATCGCCTTCTGTTGAGCCTGAGGCTGTTGAGTGTGCAGATCAGCTAAAAGGGTTAGTTGGGTCCAAATCTGCTTTGGCCTTTCCTTATGATGAGACCTATAGAATATTTAGCCAACCAAAACTTGGTGGATGCTGCATTGATTGTATTTAGTCTTAAATCAATCAGAGTGCATTACAATGTGAAGAAGCAGAGTATGGGATTAGCCATTGCTATGGGCCTTGCTCAAAGTTGAAACGATGATGGGATGGCTACAGGATTCCAACCTGCAACCTTCCACACACAAGCAGAGTCCTAACCCATAGAGCCACACCCTATGCTTAGAGTAACCTGACTATACCTGGGTACGGAGAACATCTGGGCATTATTAAGGGGTATGATTAGGAAGACTGGCCTGCTAAATATAATCCCAGACGGGCTGTGCGAGCCATACATTGTCCATGAAAAATAACACAAACAAATGTACTATTGTGCCAAAGGATAATGATCAACTTTGTTGTTGTTGTTGTTGTTGTTTGTTCTTCTGCCTCAAATCCATCTGGATACAAGCTCGACATATGACCACAACTACCAAGTGATCCATATAGGAACTGAGCTAGTGGTGAAATAGAACCTGGGTTTTCTGTAGACTGCTGGCCTCCCTTTCTCTGGCAGTGTTGAGGAGTCTGGAGATTCTGGGGCACCTTGAAATATAGTAATTTCTCCTCCATTTCACTGGATCAAGGGGGGCAACCTATTCCACACACAGCTACCCGGGCATGCCCATACACTGGAGGAACCAAACCTCAGCCACTTTGAATATCTGGGGATGAAAAGATTGTGAAAGATTGTGAGTGTGTTGTCCTGGAAAGCGAGGGCTGCCCTGACCTACTCAACATGCTACCACATGACCCTCACCAGAAGAAGTGGGGGAAGATATACAGGTATCTGACCATGTAATGTTGTGCATCATACTTGCACTGACTGATACCCTGGAGTCTTCCTTGAAGGTTCCATTGCCGTACCCTCCCTACCCCCACACCCCCCTCGCCCGAGGTACTGTCCATTCTCTGCTAAACCAAGAACAAGCCCATAATGGGCTCTGGCCTCGGTGTGATAGCCTTGAATACACAAAATGAGCACATACTTCTGCCAGTGCAGCACTGCTTCGCAATCACTAATAAATGGATAATGAATGAGATTCATCCGGCAGTCCTCAGCTGCACTCTCCAACCACGACTCCTTTCAGGGGATGAAGAATTGCAGCTGTCATCAAGTGAGGTGACTCAATTAGACGCATCTGCAGATAAGCACCGCATAGCCTGCTGGAAGCTCACGCTGCAGTCTCTTAAAACATAACAAAGGCCTCGATTTGACGGCGTTGCAGAATATTACGCCCTAAATGCCTGCTAACGGCTTTTGCCATCACCATTTCCTATAACGTGCCTAAAACAATGGCCACATTAGTCAATAAAAGCAGCTAGCTGGAGAATTATAGCAGCATAGCCGTTTGGACTATTCCTGGAAAAAGAATTGTAATCATTGAAGCTTTGAATAATATTGATCATGATCAGATGCATGGCCCCGCAGGCCTTTGTTTATTAATGGGTTGCTGTCAAAGCAAATTACCCTGAAGGCATCTGGCTGCTACCTGATGAAAGCTGAGAGAGGACACAGCCATCAACAGACTCAGGTTAGATAATTAGTCAATCCCGAGATTCTGTAAATGGATATGCAGAGAATCAGCAACTGATGAGCTCACAAGTATTTCTTTTTTTTTTGCTGAATCACGAGCACTGCCTTACTTGTGTTGCCGTTATCGGAGTGATGGATTGTGGGGCTTATAATGCTCCTTATCATTCCAAGGTTACTGGTAATTTCAAACAGTCCATTTCCATTTGTGGGTGATAGTGGATGAGAAGTAAACTAGTCTTGAGTGCCTTTTTTGTACAGAATGTATCAAATGACAGTGAGGGAATCTGACACATTCCTTTCTGGGGCCAAACAGGCTGCACAGTTAACTGATACCGGAAATCGGATAGCAGGAGTTAATCGCCCGCCATTGCATTTCATATTCTAAAAATGCAGTCTGAACGTGCGAGCTCTTCTGCTGTGTTTACTCTGTGGTTTACCTATCAGGTGCACTGAGACTGTGGCTCTCAGCAGCAGGAACAGCTGCTGACCCTGGAGGCATGATATTCAGCCCCCTCCCCAATGTGTTTACACACACACCAGGATCCGTCATCTGTACATTACAAACGATCCAATTCAGCTACCTCTTATCCTTCTTCCGGAATGTTCTCTTGAAGGGATGGAACGCAAAACCTTTGCACACACTTTTTGTTAGGAAGATCAGAAAGTTTTAAAAACTCCTGTGCGTAACTCCTAGGCTGCCAAAGAACTTCATTTAAATTACCTTTATGTGGGATGTAAAACTGATTTGGTGTCAAAGTGTCTGAGCTTAGTCGTCTCAGGAACTCCAGTCATCCAATACTCCCATGCATTTGTTCTCAACCAGCATGTTTGACTAATTAATAAGAAATGTTATGAAATGTTTTAAACACTTTTAACTGCTTTCCGGGATTTCTTGCACAGAACTGTATATGCACTCCAGCATTTGGGTTTTTGGGTTAAAGGTGCACAGTGAATTCTCTTTAGAATTCTAGTGAATTCTAAATGCAGACAAAGGGAAGAGCCTGCAAGCAGGATACAAAACAGCTTAGCCTGTAGCCCGCAGGCACAATAAGATACTACTGTCCTGCTGATACCCAATCCACTTCTCTTGTCTCTGGGTCTTTCAGCTGCACAGCAGAGCTACAGCGCTGGCTGACCGCGGCAGGGCGTCCCCTCTGCACTTGTGCTGGAGAGTCCAATCCTTCACAGCTGGACTTCCAAGTTCAGAGTTACTGTCCTCAAGTCCTGTCACACATGCCTGGTGCAGAGAGTCTGCAGCAGGGTCATCCAGCAAGGCTTTCAGAGATCTGATTTGGGTACTGCCATGTTTCCTCCAAACCTACAGGGGGAGCCGAGCTTGTGCATCTGTGCAGTCAGAGTGCGCTGCGTGTGACTCAAGTTGAAATTGCTATCAGTTAAACTCTGTTAGCTATATAAACAGCTTTAATTCCTACCCTGCTGTTTTTGTCGACTCTTTCAGTCTTTGACAGTTGCTTTCCATTGGACTGCCCATGTGAGTGTCTTTTTAGTCCTGATTGCTGCCTCCTGCATTTCAGTTTGGACACGAGCTCCCATTTGGGCCTAAACAGTACCTTCTGGCAAAATCCTGGGCAGCTGTAGACAACCCTGAAGCTTGAAGCTTGATGGATGGCTGCTATATGCAGAAGGTCTTGTTTGCAGACAATCCATGTGACTGTTTAGGGTGCCTCCTGCCAGTGTGGCTTAGCAGCTGCCATTAAGAGAGGGTAGTCTGTAGCCTGAGCCTAAAGCAGAAATGGGACCATCAGCCTTCGCTGACTAATCTATTAGTGGCTTCAATAAAACCATTCGTCGATATTTATTTCCCAGATCATAAAATGTACCGGAGTCGTAAAGGGGCAATCATTTATTGTATAGATTCCACATATACATGCATAACCTTAGCCTTGTACAATTCACGCTGAAATAAATGGGAGATACATAACACATACCTAATAAAGTGGCCAGTGAGTGTATGCCAGTTTTTTGTGCTGGTGTTAATGCCAGCAGAAGTTTGGAGTTCTGCATTTACTAAGTCAACAGAGCATTGGTGACTTTCACGCACTGTACGCCTCAGCACTCTGCCACCCCGCTCTGTTATTGTATGGTCTGTCACTTGGTGGCCAAGTTTCTGTTGTTCCTAAATGCTTCCACTTTGCAATAATACCACTTACAGTTGACCGTGGAAAATCTAGCAGGGAAGAAATTTCACAAACTCACTTATTGCAAAGATGGCATCCTATGACAGTACCACTCCGGAAATCGCTGAGCTCTGTAGAACAATTCATTCTTTCACACATGTTTGTAAACATAACTTCATGGCTAGGTGCTTAATTTTATAAACCTGTGGAATGGCTCTGAATGAAACTGACTGAGGTGTGTCCCAATACTTTTGCTCATATAGTGTATCTAATCAGCCAATCATGTGGCAGCAGCACACGGCATAAAGTCACGCAGATATAGGTGAAGAGATTCAATTATTGTTCACATCAAACAGAATGGGGATGAAAGGTGATTTTAAGTGACTTTTAATGGGATATGGTTGTTGATATCAGACTGGCTGGTATGATTTTTTTCAAAAAGTGGTCATCTAATGGTATTTATAGGCAAATCTAACCAAAGTATTCAGAAGAGTATCTGTGAATGCACAACACATCGGGCCTTGAAGCAGACGGGTTACAGCAGCAGAAGGTTGCATTGGGTGCTACTCCTGTCAGCTAAGAACAAGGAAGTCAGGTTACAGTGTGCATGGGCTCATCAACACTGCACAATGGAAGATTGCTAAAAAGTTACTTGGTCAGATATTTTGATGTCTGCTGCGAAATTCAGATGGTAGGGTCAAAATCTGGTGTAAACAATTTTTATTCTCTTTTATTTAATCTTCATTTATATCATTTGTACTCGAATGGCGTCCACAGTCGCCAACCAATCCAGTGGCGGGGAGGGAGATTCACACCCTGAAGGTGCAACCGACAAATCTGTAGCAACCGCCATCATGTCAAAATGAATGTTTCCAGCACCTTGTTTTCTATTCCATGAAGAATTATGGCAGTTATGCAGGCAAAAGGTGGTCAAATCCGGTACTAGCAAGACATACCTAATAAAGTGGCCAGTGAGTGTATGTACAACTCTGTATGGGCTACTCCTATGTTCCCTTGCCTGTCTCCAAGGCCTCAGTGTGAATAACTGTGCTGTCATTAGATTTCGCCTCTGCTGTTATCAAACTCTTTACTGTTCTGAGCCCAAACTGCACCCAAATGACCTACATCCTGGTGTGAGTCCCTAGGCCATGCTCTGCGATGCGGAAATCCTGTTGCTTGTGGAATTGCCCAGCCTGGCTCGGCAGAGGTGGGTCATTACAGCTTGATTCGTCCACCTCTGACATGGCTCCCTTCTCATGTGTCTTGGAGGGTGGTGGGTAGCTCTTATGACTGATCCCCCTACACCCCATCTCATTCTTGGCCCTGTGTGAGGGCTTCCCCAAGCCCCCGTTATTTTTCCCACCCCTGTGTGACACTAAGATCACCAGTTATCTGCTGGAGAGCTGCGACTGAGAACATAATGACCCCCCCCAAGCAGGCTCCAGCCAAAACCAGCAATTCTAAATATTTCCCTTTAACCAAGCAAGACTCCCCACTAACTTGCGTTTCACCCCCGCAATGCCACCCTGATCCTCTCCCATTTTCTTTTCAGAAGTGTGCTCTGCTACTTTAAAACTAACATGGAATCCCTTGAACTTCCTGGATCCCATTAATGCAGAGCACTGCAGCCGCATTCATCCCTCTGCCGGCGGGGTGATCCTCACTCCATTTTGAAAACCAGCAAGAAAAGCCCACCTCGTTTATGACCATCACTTCAGTAACCTATGTTACTGAGACTGCATTTACCTGCCTGTTATTCTTTAGTGTCCAAAAAAGCACACTGACAAAGTGGATGCGTTTATCTGGCCGACTGAACCGCCTGTAGAGACTTTCTTCCAGTAGAGAAGCGAGTATGGGCACCAGTAAGCCGGAAAGCCACAGCATCCCATGTGTAACGGCCTTAGTCAACACATTAGCCATGACGAGAAAATAAAAACCAGACAATACTGTGGATAGCACTTTTTTTGAATAGCGCATAACAGCCGGACGGCATCATTCCGTCTTGCAAGAGAAATAACCTGGGCCCCCGGAAATTGGCACTGCCTATGTTGCCACAAGATTGACCGGCTTTGTTGAATAAATAGGATCCATCCATCCACCCATCCATTCACCTTCCATATCCATTTGTCCTGTGCAGCATTGTGGGGATCTGGAGCTTGTCCTGGAAACTGTTGGCGCAAGACAGAGAATAACTCAGGATGGAGTGCCAATCCATTCATTGCAATAGGCAGGGTGTATATTTGGTTACATATATAAACTAAGGCAAGCATAAAATTAAAAGCCTTGGTTTCATCCTCTTTTCTTCAGTAATGCGTGTGTGAAAAAGAGATCAACCCAAGCTGGAGCCACATGCATGTCGATAGGTATTATTCAGATAAGATTTCTGAGGACACTGCTGGCTTGAGGTCCTGAGCACAGCCAGGATGAAGTTTCATGGGGGTGCATACACTCAATGTGAATGGCAGCTGTTTGACGTGTGTAATCCTATTTCTTAAATAGTGACTTGAGCAAATCCAATTCGCCTTGATCTTTACGAAATGCGAGTGTCTGTGGTCAGCCTTGTGGTGGGCATTGCATGTATAATGAAATATTACCCAGGGAGTACGCTTTTAACTCGCAGTCGACACAAAGTGAAGAAATATCCGGACAGCTAATTGCAATCCAGAAATGTCAGTTAATCCAATAATCTATCATTTTGCATGGAAAAGGGTTCACCTAAACCTGGCTCACACAAGTAAACCTAAGTAACCAACATGAAACTATAACTTTGCTTCCACACGTGGTTTAGGCCCAGTAAAAAAAAATCATTAGTTTATCATCCATTCAATCAGAAACAAGTGATGAGGTAGGGCGAATTTATTTTGTATTTTTTATTTTTATTTCTTAGAAAAAAGATTTCAACATCAACAGTAAACAAAAGGAACAGCAACAGATGTATGACATATGGGCTGATCTGCAAAATTAATATGAAAAGAAAATATTAAAAAAAAAATGTTTCATTCAAAATTTGTGAACGCTGGCAGTGGAATTTACACAGGAAAATACACTTTTAAAAAATAAAAAAAAAAAATCTAACGCGGCTAAATTCGCCACGCGGGCGGGGATGATAAACTAATGATTTTTTTACTGGGCCTTAGTTACTATCTGCCATAACATATATGCTAGGAAACGTAATAATAATAATAGTGTAGGCAATACCAATTAAAGTGACACAACAATAAAATGATGATTGGCATTATTGTACAGCAGACAAAGCACAAAAAAACTACAGCGTTAGTAAACGAAATTGTCAGTCAGATAAGGACTGATAAATCTAAAAAGCACTTAATGTGTCTTAACTGCGATTTATCTAGTGTTTTGTTTGTTTTTTTTAAAGGATCATGTTACCACACACAATACTGACTCAAGATGGGTTGACCTCTATTTCCCAGGCAACACTGCAACTGTACTATTCTTCATGTTCACAACCCTATTATTTCATCTTCTTTGACATGTTGCGCTGGTTAGCCGTCTACGTTGCTTGTTTTCAGCGCAGTTCCTAAATCATACATCTCCATTTATGTTGAAATAACCACATAAAAGCATCAGACAAGACGTGACAATGCATTTGTATAATTCAAACGCGAATATTTTTTCCACCCCTGGTGACAATTCACGGAGGCGGTGGCAGCTTGAGCCGTAGCCGCTTATTGTAACGCATCCCAGCGGCGGGGCGCCGTGTCTCCGCAGCAAATGGGTCACTCAGACTCGCTCTCGGGGCGTGCAGCTAACGCCCCCACCTAGCTTTAATGTGCGACCCATCATGGCACTTCCCCCAGGCTGCAAATACCATAGTGCTTGTCCTGCCGTTTTTCTCCAGCAAAGATTTGGTCGGTGATAAAAGGACATGCGATATGGCAAAACACCATGTCTCCCCGCACATCCCTATTACTCACGCAGAAACGATATTACATAAAGGAAATATGAGTGCGGAAACACCACGCTTAAATTGTCAAAGCACCTGACGAAATGTAGGGATGTAAGAAAATACCATCAGTCTGAACACGTATATGGTACTGGATCGTGTTTAATCTGAAAGCAGTATTCCTTATAATACCCTCATTTTTGTTTAGACAATTAAGTGGCACCGTCACCACACAGGGGGGCATCATCCAGGCCTAAAACTAATATTTTGGCTAAACCGCGCAAATAATGCAGGTGGATTAACTCTTTAACGTGCTTTTACTCCGTGTTATTTAAACGTTTTGAAATGTTGGACATGGTTATGCATTTCACATGCAGGCTACTATTGCTATGGTGCTTATTACTCCAGTACAGATCTACTGGTACCATCAGGGTAAATAAAAGTTTAAAAGTTGAATATCCTTGTAATTATACCTGTGCGATGTTGACACAGTAAAAAACAGAATCAGAAAGATCTTTACTGGCTAAGTATATTAAACATACAAGGAATTTGTCTTGATGCAAAGTGTTCCTCTGGGATAACTTGCAATATGCAAAACAGTTTCTGATGTACACATGTCCACACAAAAAGTTTGTGTAAAATTTCACGCTAGGCTGTGTCAGGTTCAGAGCTCATCCAAAGTGCTTTGTCCTCGTTTTGCTAGCAAACGTTGCTGGCCATCCTGTTCCCTCCGTCTTTGTCCTAAGTGTGTTTCCACTCTATCCTTGACTGCTGCATAGCTCAGTGAGTTAAGTGTATGAGATTAGTTAATGACTTTCTGATCATGGGCTTGAAAGCAGCCTTTTCTGTATTTATTATTTTGTATTTCTTTCTCTGTCATAGGTTTGCCCAGATTGTCGTGTTCACATTTGTTCCTGTATTTTGTTCCTTGTTATCCAAGTGTAGTATTTCTTATTTGTATTTTGTTAGAGTTCCCTAGTTCTGTGCTTCTTATCAGTTACTTCACCTGTTGCCTATATCCCAGAGCCAGTGCTTGTTTATTGTTCCATCTGCTCGTTGTCCTGCACCCTCAGTGATTGGTTGTCATGTTCCACATCTGCCCTCTCATTAGCCTGGTTGTTAGTGTGTATTTAAGTGCCTGTTTCTGCTCTGTTCTCAAGTCTGTCATTGTTCATGGTACTCATGGTGTTATTTGTTCTGCTTTGTTCTTCTAGTCTTGCTCCTTGTTTGTCAATTGTGGATTATTATTACAGGTCGTCGTGGACTTACGACCACGATTGGTTACGACTGACTTGTCATAACACGATTTGGTCGTAAGTCCCATATGTATAGCCTACTGTACAGTAATGTATTGTTATAAAAATCTAAGTCATACCTTATCAGTTTTCTTTGTTCATTATGTATTGTTATACATCATGATTTTCTTGGTTCATTATAGTTATACTGTTACTGGGATAACAGTTAGCGGCTTAGCGCGCGCGGGAATGGTAGTGCTGCCGGGAACTGGTGTGCAAACTGTCGTACGCCCAGCTGGGCAACATTTGTGCTGCCAGACATAGGAGCTGCGATCATGGTCGTAAAATCGATTGGTCGTATTTTGGATAGGTCGTAAGTCGACGAGGATCTGTACTTCCTTTATTTAAAAAAAAATATATAACATTTATTGTCCTGTCTGTGTGATCCATCATGGTACTTTTGGCTTTTGGTGTTTTTCCACTGGTTTCTGTTTCTGTTTATTCAGTAAACTTCATTCTGTCTCGGAAGCCACTGAGTGAATCGTCTCCCTGATTTCCCCACCTTCACCAGGCCGTGTCGTGACAAGGCTGTACCTGCAGTTAGAAGCAGCATAGGATGGAATAAAAGAGTGAAATGAATGAATATAAATATTATTAACATCGCAAACATTAAAGATCCCATATGTAAATATCCACAATAGCACTCTGAGTACTTCATTTGTCAGTGGTGATGAGTGGCAGACCTTTGAGATCCACAGGAACGTGACACTTCTCCAACTGGGTACCAGAGTGGTAATGAAGAACAGCTCTGCTGTGCGTGGAATTACAGCCAGGTGCAGCCAGAGTGCACCTCCCACCTGGATCGCTGCTGGCAGACGTCCAGGGGAAGGACCCACGTCGCCAAGTACGATGGGGATCCTTCTACGTGCCATTTTACTTTGAAATGACAGTTTCATTAAATGCTTGTTAGAAAGTACATTTCTTAAAAGGTACCAAAAACTAAAATACTTCACAGTTGATACCAAGCATGTACATGTACAAGGTGTTTAATTTTTTCCCTTTCACATATTTTCAAATCAGCAGTTACATCAATCCAGAATCCGTTACAATTATCCACCAATCTGTCCCTTGTGTCGCTCTCCTGCCCTACATTCCACTATGAAATGTATATTGATAAAATTCATGATGGCAGTTTGCAGTCATACATTGGGACAGTACATAACTGATACTTGACGAATAGGTGGGGCTTGCTTAAAAGACAGGCAAAAAATTATTTACAAAATCAAAAGATACCTGGCCTGGAAAACCATTTTGTTTGGCCTGAAATAAATTGACCTTTTCAGATTAAAATCAATGCTAGCGTGTTTTCCAAGTGGCTACTTTCTTGCATGTATACACGGACACACATTTCTGGTATTTCCACAGTCTGCTATGCTATGTGGAACATGGTCCGTGTCGGAGGGCAAACAAGGCATTAAGTCTCCTTGAAAAGAACTTCAGTCTTCTTGCTCAGCAAAGCAGTTCTGGTCACAGTAATATTATGTACATATCCGCGAGGCCAAGAAAACATGGTCTGGTTTGCCAAAACCACTATAGATTATTCCTTCAAATATAATTTATGCTTAGTCCATGATCTGCGCAGTTAACTTCATTTTAGGGGGGAATTGGCGATCCTCAACATAATTCATAATGACTTTGGTAATAAAATATTTATTTTACGTGAAACTGGCATTATTACAAGCATTCCAAGAGGTATTCATTTAGAGATGCTCACCATGAAGTACTGGAAACATAGTGGTAATTTTAAAAGACAATAATGAATCAGTATACCTGGAAAAACAATACCCTGTTTTTCTTAACCTAGACAAACACACAACTACAGACATTATTTCAAGAGTGACAATTAACGTTAGTTAATGCGACGCTGACTAAAGCCATTTTAAATGTTTTTAGTTCTTAGTCCTCAACCCTAACTGCAATCCAAAAGGATGGATGGATAGCAACACCTACACAGACCAACTGCTGAGAATATACAGCACCATAGAAAACACTGTCCTGTATTACACTGAATATCAAACAAAAGCATTTCATATAAAAGCAGAATATTAAGAGGGAAATGGAACTTAGATTCCATAGTTAAACAAGTCGGATGAAGGTTGTACTCCAATTATTCTATAAAAATGTTCTTGCTGCTCCCTCCCCCATCCAAGAATACTTCCAAATCAAGCCATTTTATGGATAGTGTGAGTGTAAGACTTAGCTTGAGGTTGTGATCATCGCTGCAGGGCAGATGGGCCCACTATCCTGGGGGCTGCTGGCTAGTGGCTCTGCGGGGGGCAGCTGAGGGGCGTCTGGCTGTTGCTGAGCAGGTCACAGCCCAATTGGAATGGCTGAGAGGCACCGGGACAAGGTCAGAGGGATTTAAAGGGCACATAACTTCCCACGTTGGACATAACGGTCCACTTACGCTAAAAAAAACCATCCTCCTACTTACAGCAACTTTTGTACTAAGCACCACATAAAGCAGAACTTACGTTTAATTCATAGTAAAACAGGCTTAACATAAACCTTGTGTAAATTTAAGAGGCTTTATAAATGATAGACTGTGGACCCCAGCAACCTTGCATAGGACACACAGTTATAGATGATGAATAGATGGGTGGATGAATGCAATGCTTCCTCATTGTGCCCTCAAAGACACAATGTCTGATAGCAGTCCCCTCTCTTGAAATTAACTGTAGTCCCTATCAACTTCTGAATAGGCCAGATCTCTATGTTCAACTGCTGATGGTAATTTAATACCCAAGATGATAAGCTACAGTCAGATCCCACATGCACCAAACATAAGTTCAGGTTCTTCCACTTCCCGCAGGACAAATCCCAGAGCTGCAGCAAAACCTGATCCAAAAACTCTCAAGAGCTAAAGATTCTGTCTTTTCTGCTAAATGTGGCGAGCGAAGAGATGGATGGTGTCACTTTATAAATAGAACTCAGTACTGCCCCCTACAGGCCCCCAAAAGCACAGCCTGCTTTCAGCTGAAGCACTACACAGGGGTTCATCTTTGAGTTTGGGAAAATAAAGACATATTACACAAAACTTCGTTACATTTCTTTATTGATGAACAAACTATAAAATCTCGTTACTAGAAAGGTTTCAAATTAAAATGGAAATGCACATTCGAAGTATTTGCAATAAAAAAGTAGGTACATTTTATGTACATAAACACCACAAGCCACATTTCATCTCATATTTTCTAATGTGTTTTTTATTTATTCATCTTTACATGATTAAATGTTTATACAAAGTAGCATATTCATATTTATCACCCCTCTCAAAAAAGGATAATTTATAAAATGTGGATGCTTTAAATTTCCAAAATAATCTTTTCTTATTCTTTAAACAATGATTCATTATTATTTTTGTAACAGGACCTTATCAACAGTGAAAAAACGGCAAATGAAAAGGGGTCAAGGTCCAGCCTCCAGCTTACTCTAGTCACGGTTTCTCCTCAGGTATCTCCATTGATTTCTCTCTCTCGTTTACTCATCCCTCATTGAAGGCGCCACACCTCACTAGCAGCCACACGGAACCCAAATCAGCAGTATTGCACGTTTAGTGTTTAGGACAGAGTACGAGAGGGAAATGTCAAAAATAACATTTGCAGCCTTCCAACATCACTGATGTGACAGAAAACAGCTCTTTATAGAGAGACATGCATACATGTACGTGTGGAGCTTACACACACATGTGCGCACAGGCAAACTGCAGGACACTCTTCTGGCCTCTGATGTCAGGTGGGGGAGGGTGCTGCTGACACTTGAAATGACTATGCACCAGGGCACCCTGGGAAAGGCCACAGGAAGCAAGAGGGTTAACATGAAGCAGAGGCCTGCTGCCACCTGATCTGCAAGCAGCCAATCACAGATTGACAGTGGCAGGAGCAGCACTTCCTGGTTGGACAAAGCATCCAGCAGACCAGGACAGACCATCTCACTCACAGGTGGAAGGGCGCACCAGGGATTAAAAGTCCAGGTGAAAGGACAGTGCTGAGAATTTTTAAAGGTACTTCTCACGCATGCTCTCTCTGCTTCCATATCATTTGTTTCTGCAGCATTCATCATCCAAATAGATTGTAAAAGTGCATTTAGCTTTGGGAAACATTCTTTAGGGGCATAAATCATATAGATTAAGAAAAAGAGACCCAAATACTTTTAGGAGCAGATTTACGTAAACAACTGCCAAGTACTCTGGAGTCACTAAGAAAAAAAATTTAAAAAATTAAAATCAAACAATCATTTGGCACTAATAAAAACTGGTTTCGGATTCCTTTTACAACTGGATTTATCACAAAATAGCTTAACGTATTTAAAGCATTGGGTTTCTAAAAAATACTTCTTTTGACTGACAGTCCTGTAAATACTCAACAGGACTTAAACTGCCTTTCTACCAAATAGCAACAAGGCTACTAACAAACCAAGTGGCTTTAGTGGATTACCACTAACACGGAGCAATAAAAACAAAATACTCAGCACGAATGCCTTTATGGGGTATGCATAGTGTTAAAAATCAAGGACACTGATGATTCACGATGCAGGTTAAAGTATTTCTGCAAGTAAACATTTGCGTAAACACCTTTGGGATACGAGTCAAGACATTCATTTATTCTGGCATGACAAAAAAGTTAGATGTACTTTTATATTGAAGTAATTGCACGTGTCTAGTTTGCCAAATTTACCTGCCAGTAGCAGTATGGAACTCAATGGCAATTAGGTTTAAAACTCAGATTACATCTTGGGTTTTATTCATCTCCCCACCTCAAACACCCCACTGGGGTTTGTTTGATCACGAGTCTGACACTTTTTTGAGCTGTAAATATACATTTACTGCACGTCAAGTTCCCACGGGCTAATCAGCAATCGGGACAAAATCAGGCCTGTCAACAGTGAAACTATTTAGGACATGTACTCAACTTTATAAAAATCAATATAAGGGCAAAAAAGGATGATAGATCGGAAATTTAGCAATCACATACAGCAAGAAAGCAGTACAACATTGAGATCATGGAAATTTCATTTACACAAAAAGGGGTAGGAGGGGAGAAAAAAATATTGGTTCAGAGAGAGAACCAATCAGATTGAAGAAGCGGGTCCAAGCAACTAGACAAGGCAGGAACAAGACATTTGATTGGTTGGACCCACTTCTACAATCTTATTGGTTCACTCTGAACCAATCATTATTCATCCTGCCCTTAGAACATTTTTGGGTAAGTAAATATCATGAGTACGGGTTGAGGCCCATGTGACACCCAAGGCAAGACTGCCACCACATCCCAACCAAGATGAAAGTAAAAAATCGGCATGCTAAGTTGGCGCCTCCTCAGAAAATGGCGCCCTAGCCATCTGCCTATGTCACCTAATGAGTGGATCTGCACTACAAACAGTAGTGCACAGAAACAAAAAGCCTCCGGAACCACAGATTTGGGTGATGAGCGACGTCAAAGGAGGGGAATGATTGTGATGAGAAAGACCTGTGTCTCCCGCCAGAAAGGGCATTAGGACACCATGTTTAAGGCAAGCAGAGACTCTCATTGCAACCCGGCCGATTCTCCGCAAAGAGGAACTGCGTAAAAGACAGATTGATCAGGCAGGTGCACCTCAATATTAAGCCGGGGGGAGAAAAAAATTAAAGACCACTTTCTACATTCCTAAAGAAGTTTAAAGCATTCCAAAACTTTGCATGGGTTAGCAACATTCAGATATCCAACTGTATTCAAAGTGCTTTTATCCAAAACTGGGAGGCCAAAGGCAGGTCAAAACGAAAAGATCTAATTAAAAAACAAAATTAAGTGTTCCAGAGAATAACAAATTACAAGAATAGTTTTGTCACTGGTATACTACTGTGGTCGACACTACACACAATAGGGGAAAAAAAAAAAAATTATATATATGGGAGAACAGCATTGTGCAAATCCCTCAGCGGATCTGGATCCAATGGGAAGAGTGACAGACTGGTCATTAACACAAAGCCACCTACACTCAGAATTGTCCATTAAGAAGAAGAAAAAAAAAATCTACAGAAGGCCAAGAACTACAACTAAGTGCTCACTATGGTACAATGGTACTCATTACCCACAGTAGCTAGTAAATACTGTTAAGGACTCCTGAATCAGAACCCTGTACTGTGTTCTGTAACACAATGTTTTTACCGCAATGTGCAGCCAAATCTGGATCCAGCAACTAGATTAAACAATACCCTCTACCTTAGGCTTCTATACCTTTAAAATTATATTCACAGTTTTATAAAGCTTTTCTTTAAAAAAAAAGAATTTGTACGTAAATATAATAATACAAATATGTATGTATACACACAAAAAACACTGGGCTCCTCTCCAGCCCAGTTTAACTTGAGTTTAGAAAGGGAGCATTTGTCATCTCAGTTAAGACACGGAGTCCGGCTGCATCCACCTGCCCCAGGTTGGCTGGAAGGAATTGGATGATCAGTGTTTACGTTTCGGTGAGGTAACCACCCATGAAACTCAAGCAGATCTTTGAGAGAATCCCAAAATTTGAAAACAGGTGTGGCAGGTTTTGTGGGGGGTGTGGGGGGCTGAGGAATATCACTCTCCTATGCCTCCGTAAGTGCTTGGGTCAACATTGTTCCCCTTTCACAAAACAGATTAGTGTCTTTGTGGCTGTTGATGTTACTCTGCTGTCTGTGAAAGAAAATACAAATTTACATTTCTGTACAAGATGATATGTAGACGTCAGTCCATAGTGTAACCATAGTTTCTCCTCCAGAAGAATCCTGATTGGTTTGTTTCCCTGGCTTTTACCCTGACTGCCACCTTATTTTATTGAGCAGCAAATCCGGTCCTGTCATCCGGAGGTAGTGGTCCATGTTGGTTGGATACAGATGGGGTCCTTGGCCTTGCAGATGCATGCTGACAAGGTTTGCTGGTGGTTGCTGGGACAAATGGACCTCAGGTGCGGGGGGTGGCTCTACCAGGATATTGACCTTCACTGCCCCTAAGCCGTTACAGGTGCCAGGCTGCAAGACTGTGTCCTATGAGCTCAAGCCCGGAGGATGGGTACCACCAATGAAAGCCAGCAGCAGTCAAAAAACAAAGAAACTAGGTGTGAAATCGTGACAGGTACTCAACCTCTCCTCGGGTAGCCACTTTCCATGTAGATATCACCACAAAACCAGGAGCACACTATTTCTTTACATACGTGCAGTGAGCTGCCATTGACCTCATTCTCACTTCCTCAAAAACATTTCAAGTCGAAGTGTGATGTGTTGCAATGCCCTGAGAGCAAATAATCAGGGAAACTCTGACTCAATCGGCAAGTCGACACAAAGGCCTTTGTCCCCGAGAGGGTCAGCTCCGCAGTCTTAACACTCAGCCATACTTCTCAGTTCCAGAAGAAAACTCCATTCTGCAATGGCTCCCGGACAATCATTCATACACATTGACAACTTCAAATAATATATTTCATGAAATGGGTTTCATTCCCTCCAGATACAACCACACCTCTGCTCTCAGGAGTCACAGGTGATGAGGGCTTATGGGTAGCTCAGCAAATGATGGGCACCCCATCTGTGTTGAAGATCATCCCTGTGGTGGGTTCATAAGTACCAGCAAGGTAGTAAAGATCTTCGCTGTCCTGGTACTTCTTAGTCTTGATCATCTGTTCATACTGCTCCAGGCTGACTACTAGACATTTGTGAGAGACCGTCTGGACATCATTTTCATCGATGTGTGATGACTGATAGAGAGCACGCTGTGGACAAATGACGGAACGTTAGGAAAGGTGGTGCAATTAGCTGACAAACACAACACATCATCTCCACCAGGTTCTTCTCACCTCCATGAAGTCTTTCCTCTGGTTGGAGGTTTGCAGAGCTGCGGGGAGCCCCCTTGAGGCCTTCTGATCCCAGTTCTGCCAAGAATCGTCAAGTGAAATGCAGAATCAAACATCATTCTGTTGTTTCCAGAGCAGACAGTGAGGCATTGGCTGATATATACATCATTTCTGATTAAATCTTTTGTGGAAAGACCTATGAACATATGCATGCAACAGATCTCACCTTTCCCTCGTGAAGCTTCTTCCCAGGGTTAGTTTCCTCGGGATGGTAGAACCACTTCACTCGGACCACCATATTGTTCCCCCAGGACTCCCACATGCTCTGGATGCGCCCAATATATGGCAGGTTGGGTCTTCCGGCAGACAGAAACACCGCGCAGTCTCCGATGCGGATCATCTCCTTCCCGCGCATGATAGCTTTGTAAAAAAGCTTCTTTGCCTTTCCTTTCATTCCACGTCTCTGCAGAGCAATTAACATAGAAACCAGGCTTTGAGAAAGTGTTTCAAATGGGTCAAAAATAAAGCTGTCATTCAGCTCACGATGCCAGTAATGAATGTCAACAAAGGCAGTCATTTTTTATTCAGTCTTCACAGTCCCTCTAGTACAGCAGTTACTCATTAATGTTTGAGACCACAAAACAAGGCAGACTGAGAATTTTTGCTTGAAATGGATCTGTGAACAATGAATTCTCACCTGTGTTGGTTTACCAAACCACTTCCACAGCTGTCTAGCTGGAAGAAAAGCAGAGATTTTGGGCCTGTTCTCCACAGAGGGTAGACGCTGCCTCTTGGCCAGCTCCTTCGTAGTTGGGAGGTGGATGCCCTCGCGCCTCTTGGGCCTTCCACTGCCTTGCTGCTTCAGTGGCGCCTGCTGCTTTGGACCTTTAGAGTTAGGGGGAGATGAAGCAGCCTGAGATTTTGTGGACTGCTGGTCTCCTGTTTGGAGTGAGGCTTGCTGTGCTATGGAAGACGTCTTGGGGGAGGTTAGGGCCTCCTCGTCGGAGCTGCAGGAAGAGTCCTCGTCGGTCGTGGATGAGGTGGAGGAGGACGATGACGATGATGAAGAAGAGGATGATGAGCAGGAGGTGGAGCCAGAGGATGATGATGAGGAGCTGCTGGTAGAAGAACTGGAGGAGTTGGAGGCGGGACTGGAGGCACGGGAGCTGCTGGAAGTTGCATCCTCCTGTGTCTCCTTCTTCTGCGATCTTTCTTCTTCATCACCTTCTGACTCAGAGCTGGAGCTGGAGCTTGAGCTGGAGCTGCTGCTCTCAGACTCTGCATCCTCATTCGCTTGCGCATCCTTGCCCTTTACCTGCCCATCCCCCCCACTTCCCAGCTCTCTAATGTTATAGGTTGAAACGTTTCCCATCTTGGGAACATCTACATCTGAAGCTTTAGCCTTGGGCGATTTCTGAGGAGTTTCCCCTGGATGGATGACACCGTATGCAACGCCCATCATGGTCTTGTGCTCTTTTTTGGACAGGCTCTGGTCTTCCATCATCATCAGGGCTTTGGTCTTCTTGGTTTTGGGAGACATCACACCTTCATGGTCCAGCTTGATCATAATCTCAGCCTGAGGCGCTTTCCTCTGCGGCTTTGTTCCAAGCCCACCCTCGGGGGGATCTTCACCGTTCTTCCCTCTCTTGACCGATCTGACTTTCCCCGTTCCGCCGCCTTCATTATTTGGTACAAAGGAACCTGCAGAGTCTGCAAATATATCGACGGGCAGGACCTTCCCATACATAGGAGCCGTATACACAGGCTGCAGTTGGGAGTACGCTTTAGTGGAAGCCTTCACTCTTGCACCTTTCTTCTGTCGTCCATTAGGCATCAGGACAGAGGACCTGGCTGTGCCAGCCTCCTGGCATTTTCGACCTGGCCTAGGTGCCGGTCTTCCAGAGACCTGGGGCTTTGTCTGGGTATCTGAGGAAGAAGAACTTGCTGCCTTATCTTGCCCTTCCGGAATGGTCTCCGGCTCTGTGAAGGAGAAGCAGGATTACCAAGCAAGCATTAACCAAGGTTCATGGTAAGGGTAAAACTGTTCCTTCACTCCAAGCCCAAATGTAGTTAAAACTTCCAAAATTTTCTTCCTTATGAAACATAAAGGCAGCCATTGAAAAGCTTCCTTTGCCTGCTGTTTGTCACCTACAGTTCTGGACAAAAGTTTACATACACTTGTAAAGAACATAATATCATGGCTCTATTGAGTTTCCTGTTATTCCTACAACTCAGGCCTCACCTCAAATCATGTGGACAATGCTGAAGAAACAAGTCCATGTCAGAAAGCCATCAAATTGAACTGAACTGCACCAATTCTGAAAGGAGGAGTGGTCAAAGATTCAACCAGAAGCTTGTGGATGGCTACCAAAAGCGCCTAATTGAAGTGAAAATGGCTAAGGGACATGTAACCAAATATTAGCACTGCTGTATGTACATTTTTGACCCAGCAGATGTGATCACTTTTTTCTGTTAACCCATAATAAAGTCATTAAAGAACCAAAACTTCATGAACGTTATTTTGTGACAAGGAAGTATCTGTTCCAATCACTCTATCAGAGAAAAATCAGAGTTGTAGAAATAACAGGAAACTCAAGAGAGCCATGATATTATATTCTTTACAAGTGTATGTAAACTTTTTACCACAGCAATAGCTATATGGTAGCTTTTTTGTGGCATTACCCGGTTTCGGCTTGGGTTTCCTCCCCCGGCTTTTTGGGGTAGCCTCCTCTGGGACCCGCAACTCAACCTCTTTGCTCTCTGGTATGTCTTTGCTGGTCTTCCTGCCCCGCCTCTTCGTGCTGGGTACCAGAAGAGCGGGAGATGGCTCCGCACCTATGGGACAGACCAGGCAGGTAAATTTACGAGGGCCTCAAACACGCAGGTGTTGGGGCGAGGGCAGCGTGTGTTTCAGAAATCAAACAAACTGAAAGCCAGTACAAAAATCACACCAGACAGGGGGTGCTACAGACATTACTTATTCTACCTCAACATAATGCTGGAGATAGCCTTTATTACTGGATGCTATATATAAGTTGTCACTCCATGCTCAAGCTGTATCCATTCAGGCTTTTTATAGCAAGGGAGGTATTAGGTGGCTACTCCAGCAATCAAACTTTACAGACATCTTAGTGTTATAGGTCAGGGATTATTTAAAAAGCACACAGAATAAAACTATCCCAAAATAACACTGCTATGAATCAGAAACATTCAAGACGAGGTAATGAAATTACATTTACGCCTAAAGAGCTAATTCAACCAATATGAGATCCAACTATTTCTGCGTGACCTGCAAGATATTTGACCCGACGTAAGTGGATATTTGTTCATAAAGTGTTTTGCCCATGTTTCCATTTCCCAAAAAAAACTATTTGTGGAACACTAGGTGTGGTGCTCTTTACGGGGAAAAACAGTAAGGCTGGGAACCGCATTTGCGTAATATATCTGACATGCTGATAAATCAGAGAGATGGCCATTTAAAACACATCACTGTCTGCGCTAGCAAAACAAATCTCCCTGGCAGCGTTCGTCGCTAAACTTCAAAGGCCAAAAGCAACAAATCGCAGGCTGAACCTTACCCAAATAAAATAGCCCCCTGGCCTAAGTTTGCACTACTTTAAAAATATTATTTGAATATCAGTAGCAAAGCTAAATGTGCCCCTTATTGAGGAGTCTCGCTACACTCAGATGTTTCCCCTCAAATGTCAGCTCTCTCCCGCGTCGCCAAACACCCACACTGGATCTTGTAGTCGGGGGGGAGGAGGCGGATGTGAGACAGAGGGATCCGCCCGGTGTCCCCATCATCAAACTCCACGGTTATCAAGTCCTTGTCCTCGTCCCCGTCCGGGTTTCCTGGCAGCATGAGAGCAGGGCAGGGCATAAGACACGGACCCGCAAACGTCACACCAAGGCGTCACACAAAACTGTCATTCAGTTTGTCGTCATGTTCCAAGTACCAGCCAAAGTGTCAAAGGCCCATCCCGTTAAAAAAAAAAAACTAAGGATACCGGTGAGGAGAATCCTATGCTTTTAAAGGGACAGCGTACAAAAGCATATTCATGAGGTCAATGCCCCCTCCCCCCCCAGTCACACCATCTGATTGGACGGGATTCCTCCGCCTCCCGGCTTCGAGTCCTATAGGCTTCACGTCCAATCAGTGCAGCCCTCCCGACCCAGTCTGTGTTCCCCTAAATGAATGGGAGCTCGTACTAGGCCTTTGTTAAAAACAGCCTTCCCGAAATACAACACCCCTTGTATCATGCTCTGAGTGGACCTTGCATTTGCTACATTCATAGATTCTGAAGCCAGGATTTTAGCCTAAGTAGTTTCTTGACCATCTTCCAAATCCAATACCTCTGTTGATGGGGGTGATAATTTCTTCTAGAGGCAAGGGCTGCAGAACCATCTCTAACAGCCTTCACCCAGAACTCAGGCCTCTGCTCAGAGTATGAGCTGCTGCTGGGAGCAGATGCTGTTTCACTCTTATCTCAACCTGACAGGAGGGTCTGTATCCACATGCAGCATGCAGGCAGATGAACGGGGGTCAAATTTTCACAGAAAATATTTGCACATCACAAGTGCCCCACTCCCCGTACGAATGTGCTGTCCGACCGAGGCACAAGCCACCGTGAGGGGACATCCAACATCTGTCCTCCTGGTGCGATTAGGGGTCACCCCCATTTTGGGATGGGACAAAGGGGAGGGGCAGCAGAGCTCAGTTTCATGGGATGAGTCGGGTGTAGCTGACATGGAAAGATGGGGCCAGGAGGACTTTCAAGCGAAGGTCTTCCAGAAAACACAGTAAGCAAGAAAGCAGTGTTACCCCTGACAACGGTGCCCGGGTAGAGGCAGCGGTACTGCTGGCTCCAATAGGCAGCGATGCGGGTGCCCTCAGGGAGGTACCTCACCGACGGAGGCTTCACGTCGATAATCTGTAAAGGAAAATCAGCGTGTGGGCCCAGCTTTGACGTGAAGGGAAGCGAGGGGAAGGGGAGATTAAACGGCGTTTAGGAAAGCCGGGTTGGGTGGAGGGGCGAGGGGAAGGGTGACAGCGGTAAGTTTATATATTGTTTATCTTCATCAAGCATCTGGGGAACATGAAATCATTCTGTTGCGTCGCTCCCTTTCCAGAAAACGCCATGAATCATCAGCTGCGATGAAAACGGATTCATAAATCTGTCGGAGGGGCCGCAGTAACACTGGGTGTTTTTGGCAAGGGGAGAGGCTGGCCGTTCCAGTGTGTGTGCGTGCATGTGTATGTGTGTGTGTGTGTGTGTGTGTGTGTGTGGGGGGGGGGGGGGGGGTACTCACCGCTTCTTGTAGCAGCTGCTCCAGGCAGTAGATGTGGGGTCGGTTTCCTCGCTCACCCTCCACCATCACCCTGTATCTGCAAGATACGAGCCCCCCCCCACAGCCTGGTGTTAGAACTTACGGGAAGCGGGCCGCTCTGTGGAGTAACCACCAGATCTGAGCAGACCCACAGAGCGCAGTCACATGCACAAGCACGCTAAACTACATAGCCAACACACCCTGCCCCACCCCCAACAAAAAGCAATATTTCTGCACTGGTTCATAATTGCATGTCTTAGGGTTGATCCTTGCTCGCCTGATCGATAGAGGCATGACCTAGGAGTATCTAAATAAGCCCCAAGCTCAGGCAGCTTCAGAGTTCATTCAGACCCTTTGAAAGGCTCTTCAAAGCAACGTTTGGTCCTCAAAGGCTTCACTCTTCAAACAGATATGCCCTGTGGAATCTGACGTCTTCCAGCGGCATTGCTGATGCCCTACTCTCACGCTTTGGGGAGGGAGACACAGAGGTGGTCATGGGGCTGACATAAAGGAGAAGCTTTGTGGTGGATCTACAATGGGGAGAAGGGTTTATCCGATAAGCTGAACGGCGTTCCGGTTCCCATTGTGCTGTAGCCATGGTCACCGAAGACAGGAGAGGAGTGAGCCATTGTCACGAGAGAGTTCCGGGTGCAGAACCTGACGAAACAGGCAGGCCGCTCCAGCTGCTCAGAATGTATGTCGCCGGAACCATCGGCATGAATCATGGCAAGATGACAATTACATAGCTACGGTAGCGTTTTTAGAAGCTCAGCTCCCTCCACCCCAACCCACCCTGAACATCACCATGACCTGGTTCTTTCAACCAGCCATCAGAATGTTCTATATTAAGCGGGTGGCCATTTTTCCAGCACATAACAGAAATCTAAGCGATTCCGGGAGTAAATTAATTTCAGGCTGTCTGCTGCAATAACAGTAATGAACTCTGTTAAAAGGCCTTTTTCAAAGGGAAAGGGAACGCAGGCTTTAATCTTAAAGACAAACAGCCTGGAATGCCCCTGGCATCAGCTGCCACGTATTTTTATATATTTTGCAGCCATTTCAAACATAAACGTCCTCCCAGCGGGACCTTTGTGCGGCGATCACACTGTCTGCAGAACCAGGCGATGCTCAGTGCGCTGCGCTGCGCAAAGGGCGTCATTGAAATAAAGCTTTGATGTGGAGGGGTGGGGGGGGGGGCGTACGGCGAGACCAGGAGCGGATTCTGCTTCCCCTCTCAGGACAGACTGGGAGTCAGTTCTGAAAGACGGATAGAATGTGCTGCTGTCCCACTTATGTTGCAACCAGAGATCTTACATGGATTCTACTCACACTTAGTCAGATTACACGTCACATCATTAAAATTTCCCAGGTAATATCCCCCCCCCACAGACACACACATTTGTATTCATATTTTTCTGGGGACCGTTCATTCATTTCAAAACTAATCCCAAACATTGACAGCCTCTACAGAGCCCTAATCTTAACCATTAGAAAGCAAACAAAATGCAAGACTTTTGGCAATTTCAGTTTGATTGCGGTCACAGATTTTTGGAAAATGTTGTTTCCCCCTGGGGTGGACCGAAAAGTTGGCCCCCACAACGTCAAAATAACAGGTTTCTCTCTCTCTCTCGCAGGGTGCAGCAGCCCAGCCAGCTGACGGACATCGACAGGCATGGCAGCGGCTGGCGGTCAGAATCGCGCCACTTCCCTACGCCATCTTCACGTACACGGCTTCACCCGGAGCCCAAATCTGCCCGCAGGCCGGCCACACACACACACACACACACACACACACACACACACACACACACACACGGCAGTCACGGAAAACACGATTAGACTGGGAAAAAAAGCACTAACTAAAGAAGGAGAAGCAGGGGTGACCTGGCAGGCACACACTCCCCCTGCATTAGCAGGCCGTGCTAAGTCCAGCTAAGCAAAACGACGCCTTAGGCTCAAAGGAAATGAATAAGTACCAGAAAGTCCCCCCCCCCCCACCACCACCAAGAGATAGCTAATCTTCCCTTTTTAACATAGCGATGTGCTGAGTGGGGCCAGACAGCTTCCAACATCCAAAAGCGAAGGACAGAGACAACGGGACAATTGGTCTACACAGACTCAACAATGGATACAAAACACCCCTTTCCAAATATAAATGCATATTTCAGACCTAAACATCCCTGCTCTAAACTTTGAAAAAAAATATGGGAACTCGGGAAAGCTATTATTAAAATTCCATCCACCCATTTCCTATAACTGTCTGTTCTATGTAGAGCTGTGGGGTACTGGAGTCTATCCTGGAAGATAGCAATGCAAGGCAGGGAATAACCCGAGACAGGAAATGCATGCATGCGCTCGCACACTCGCTTGCACGCGCACACACAGTGGACTGCGAGGGGAAACCAGAGAACACAGGGAGAACATGCAAACACACACATGGGACCCTGGCAGAGACACGAACCCTGGTCCCACAGGTGTGAGGCAACCGTGCCACTGCGTTACCGGGCTTCCCCGGTAAAACCTGATCCTGCTGAAACGTCATCGCCCTGTTATAGGTCACATCAGCAGGTGAATGACAGCAGGTTCAGCCAATAGCTCTTTCCCAGTCTGACTTTCAAACTCAGTTCCCTCCCTTTCCGAACTCTGGATTATTACTCACAAACTGGATATACTGGTTGCTCCTCTATAGTGTCGGCACAGGAGCTGGTTTTTAGCCATTCACTTTCCACTCCTGAATGCATTAATCTCTCCACAAAACAGAACAACGACTTGGCCGTCGCAGACAAAGGCGGCCACACGCGCAGTCAAATTGCAATTAAGTGCAAATGGGAGTGCCCCGTAGGGCGAAAGTCAGCCGCCAGGAATCCCAGCCGGTCCGTCCCATTCCTCTGCCGCTGAGCTGCCATGGAGAGGTACGGTCAAAATGACTGGGAGTGCTGGGCCCATACAGGCAAAGAAAAACACAAGAACATCAGAGCACCAACCCGCGTAGCGGTTCATGACTAAATAAACTGTACAGGCTGGATCACAGCCCCCGGGCTTACACACCATATACAAAGCAAACACTCATAACCAGACATCGAAAGAGTGAAGGAGTTCACTGTGTTATTGGGGTCATATTTCAGAATATAACCCCCCCCCACCACCACCACGTAAATGCATGGCGACTTCCCTCAATGAATAACAAGCTTCATTTTGCACTTACGGGGAAATTAAATTATGGGTCATTTCATTTGCATGGCAGTGAAGGACTTGAAACATCGGAGGGGCCGGAACCCACAGAAGTCGCCGCCGTTCCGTGCTCGTAGAAGCATTCCGGGCAGTTTGGAGAAAAAACCCCGGAGTCATAAAGCGGGATCAGCCGGAGCTCAGACGCATCTGTCAGTTTTACAGCCTGGGGTTTGTGTTTATATCCGAAGCACGGATTCCGTTTTATGCGAGCAGTAACTCAGCAGCACGCTGCGCAGTAAAGTCCTTCCTCAGTGAGCCAGTCGCGACGGTTAAGGTTCCTTAAAACTATCCCCAATAAAAAGGCTCAGTCCAAATGCTCCCCACTGGGGGGGATGGGGCACAGAGGGAGCTGCCCTCTCCAATGATGAATGCGGAACTGGCTGGGGGAAGGAGCTCAAATGGGGACTGTGAGCAGACACCTCCCTCGCGGAGGCGTAAACAATTAATCCCACATGACACGTCTGGGGTAAGCGGGGGGCGGTGTGCCATGCATCCCAGCACTCAGCCCGGTCGTTTAGCAAATGAACAAAAAGCGGCGACCCCTCCCTCGAGACAACGTCTCACGTAAATGACCTCATTGTTACGTTGTCAATGCCGCAGAAGAGCTAGTGAATCACGGCTGCAGGAGCGTAGAGAGAGAGATTGGTCGGGGGGGGGGGGGGTGTCACTGGTTTTCATGCCGGGGGTGCCCGAACATGTGTGGGGGTTGAACAGTGCTGACGTGGCCGGCATACA
>JABFEA020000048.1:7618034-7634522 GCA_019775915.2 Cyphomyrus plagiostoma
CCCCCCCCCCCCCCCCCCCCCCCCCCCCCGGACAGAGAGATAAGATAATGAAAATGCATTTGCTACAAAAATGGGCAAACTTTAATAAAAGTAGGAATGACATTACTAAGTGAAGAGACCTAAAAAAAATTATATATATAAAAAAAATAAATGAAAATGAGTCATCCACTGGCATAGGGTAAAAAGGAGGCTGGATCTCTTAAAGTAAATAACCGAATTGAAGTAAATATCCAAACTGACCACAGTTGCCCAAGTGGCAAATTAGGAACGTATTGATTAAAACTGGAGTCCCGTTTCACCGAAAGGCGGCCAGGCATGAGCGCCGTTATTATCCCGCGCGTCTGAAGCCCTGGGTGTCTGCTTGCCCATTTAAGTCTCTCTTCCGTGCAGGAATTAAATCAGCCGCGGCAGCATGTTAACAGGGCACTGCGGGACGCGCTGAACAAACGCGTGCCACGGGACCGCGGTCAGGCGTGCCGATTCACCGATAGCCCCGCGCTAAAGACCACCCAGGGCACATGAAGACAGGTGATCTTATTTTAGTTCCATCACGAGAGAGTTACCTATCGCCGTTTGCCCCAGTATTTTACAATAACCGTTTTTTTTACAGAGTTCTAAATGCAGCACAAAAATGCTACGGAAAGGCCCCCCCTCCTCCGTTCACTTTATCGGCAGGTCCCCTCTTCAGCCTGAAGGAGAGTAAAAACCTGCAATCAGCCAAACCGTTACACTCTCCATTCCCAACCTGCTCCCCTCACACAACCCAATCAAAGAGAGATTCACTCTTCCACCGTGTAACTCTGCCTGCTTCTATTTCCATCTCAAAACGGCCCGTTCGACTCAAAGTCACGTTCTTTGTGCACAAGTGGTCTCAGGAAACAAAGGTCCAAGTCCGCAACACACAGTCAGAGTGGGGAAAAACAAAAAGAGCGGGTTAGCAGTGGAGTTTCAGAAGATCGTATGGCTGATACTAAGCGGACATTAGGAGCAGAGGGAGTTTTGGCATGAGTTGGGCCTGTGCAGCAGTACTGGGACCCCTGCATTATAAGGGAGTGGCCTGTGCATCCAACACTGCACTGAATCTGGTCTAAGAACCAGCCTTGACGACACCGCATCTGCAGCCCTGCTAACACAACCTGTCCTGCTCAATTTTAAGGAATTAGTCTAACCACGCCTTCCGGATCATCAGCAGATTTCAGCCAGAAACACCTGGAAAGTTATTTAGAGCATAACCTACAAGCTCTAGACCTTCCCTTCTGATGGCCCACATCCTCGCCACAATATGGAGCCCCACTCACAGCACAGGGTACGGTCACCCTATCAAGCACCATCAGAAGAACCAGAGATGAAAACTGCACGGGCCCGTCTTTAAAGTTCAGCCTAGATACGGCTGCATGAAGCACCGCTGGGTCCTAGGGAACCACTAGGGTCACAAAAATGCTGGTTTATGCCCGCAAGCAACTTCAGTATGAATAGCAGGGGTGAAACGTGAGGGGGGGTGTTGTGAGGGAATAACAGTGAAGTTAATAACATGCCATACACACACACACCCCTCCCCTCCGAAGCATCACAAACCCTCTTACTTCAGCGGAAATCCGTTTTTTATTGGCCAACAGGCAGTGTAGAGTCCACCTCGGTAACATGCTGAACTCTGAACTTCTCAATCACTAACAGCTATAAATAACCGTTTTCGCGACAGTATTTTACTTCGTAGGGGGGGACAGTACATTACTGGCCGTGGAAAGAGTGGCTGTGGTCTGTCCACGGAGCAGCACCAGCGCCAGGCCCGGCAGCGGGGCTCTACGGCAGCATTTCGCGCTCTTAGGCAACGCGATCACTGCGATTTTTTTCAAGTTTTGAAAATTACACAACTCCTCGGACACCAGGCGGCTGAAAGGCGTGAATCTGCGGTTTTAAAAGTTAAACAAATACCACCAGAGCAAAACATGGGCTCATCATTCTTCCCGTGATGCAACAAGCTTCAGCTACTGGGAAAAAAACGAGCAATGGGCCGGGGTGAAAATTGTTTCCGCATTCCCGTATTTGATTATTTTCGTTTTTGTTCTCCCCACAACGAAACATTCAATACAAATTACTATGTATTCCTCCATTACCAACCTCCTCTCTGGAGCCGCTACTTTTACACTTATAGGCTGGAGTGTGAAACGACGTCGTTTGAAATTACTGCTAAGGGAAACGCCAAGGGTATTAATGCAGAATAAACCACGGTGAAGAATCGTCCATGTGACGCAAACTACCGGAACCGAAATTTCACACCAATTGGTGACAGTCAATTGCAATCATGTCAGTTCTGAAAGGAGGACCGAAAAGAAAAGCGCATAAACTTCATGTAGAGCTTAAAGCATTACCCTGTCGTATCCATAGTACCCCAAAACATATATAGAAATAAGACTCAGATACCGGAGAGATTTATTATCATTAATATCCCCTGTCCCGCAACCAGACCCCCCCGACTCTGCTGAATATACGACCAGCATTTTAACCTTTATTGACTGTAGATCCAGCTGGGGTCATCTTCACACTTTTTCTTATACCCGTTTTTAAATGCACTTCCCCTAAGATAAAAGTACGTGCGAAGTGGCAACAGGAGCGTCTATCCGCATGGCAGCAGTAAACAAACATTAAACAGTGATATTTGGACCGAATACCATAACACAAATTTCTAAAGACCAGCCAACAGATGGTTTACGATAAAAACCATATAAACGAGATTGCCCGTAAACCAGGCATTTGGGGGGGAATTTTTGGAGATACTCTGAAGCAGATATATCAACAGCAAAGTGACAGATTTGGGACACAGTGGGCCACTTAAAACTTCGAATAAACCCAGCTAACTGTTCCCAAATGTTTAATTTAACACAGACCCTTAAACGATCCGGGGTCCTTCTGACGGAAACACAGCATTAAGGCTGTCAGATTACTTCAGACTATTTTAGATGGTGCTTACAATAACGCCCACGCTTATCACTTAAACGTCAAATTGTTTGCCCTGTACCCAGAGCGATTTTCTCTAAATTATATTTTAAAGATGACCGCAATCGACTATGATGGGTAAAGTATTCCTGATAAAACAAATAAGATCTGCGTTATGCCATTTCCTCGAATATGTACGCGTAACTTCACTCACATCGCACCTAGTCCACGACACTATAATAAAAGCGGCCGAAAATACATTTGCATTACAAACTCTTCGGATTAACAAATCGATGACATTGTTAAAATAATCTACATTTTCTTTTCGGTTCTCAAAAATATGAATACAAACAGAATAAATTCAATTCTTTGCATATGTAGCGCAGACGCACAAGTTCGGCTGGAGTTGCGGGTTATGCAATTCATAAAATGATTCACTAAAGGAAATAATACTCTGTCAGCCTCCCTTTAAGTACACAAAAATGAAAGAATTCAGTTAACTTATTGCAATTTGCAGCACTGGAAGTCGGCTGCATAACTGGAAAATCAAATACGCAGGTACCTGTTTTTTAACTTACTGCGTTGAAACACGAGTTCGACACCAATCCATTTGTTTTGGTCGCTATAAATGCAATGCATTCGCAACATTCAGTAAACTATACAGCCAAAAGTAAATATACGGTCATGAAAGAACTCCAGACATATTGTTCTCTTTCGCGACTGTTGAAAAACTTATCAATCGATTCCTCTTTCAATTCCCTAGATATACTTCAATTTATTAAAATATACCAGCATACAGCGCATTTCAAGTAATAAAAATAAAAATAAATACTTACCGTGATGAGAGTGGAGGTTAATGGCAGTTGGCAAATATTTTCCAGTATATAGATTCGCCGGGTGCCCCGCGCCTAAGTGGCCGGAGGACGAAGGTATTCTGCCGGCTCCAGCGGCCGCACCGAGTCGGTGCGACTCCATAGCCAGCCCCGAAAGCAAAGGAGGGGGTTCGTGAACTGATCTGGGGGGTCCGAAATCTCGGCCATCCATTATACAGAGCAGGCTAACGTGATAAAAGAAATATTCCAATCAGAATTTCCCCAAAAAAGAAAAAAATCCACCGTTAAACAGTCCCGACATATCCCGGTACATCACTCTCTGTATCCGGCATTTTGCTGCCCTAAAAAAGAAAAGAAAAACTAATTAACATTTTTCAACAATAAACGAAAAACGACGACAAAAGAATTTCCAGTTATATAACACGACAGTCGCAATAGGCGTAGGTAGACAAATTTTTAAGTATCTTAATATACGTGTCCTCGTCGGCACAGTCATTTATGTAAAGCGGGTTTTTTTTTTGTCCAAAAACAAAATGTTTACAATATTCCATATATTCTCAACCAAGGTCCAGCCTTTAAATGCTACAGAATAAACGTTTCGCGTATAACACGATCCTTCCCCTTTTACACAGTCTATGCTTAATTTACCTATTGAGAATTCGTTATTTCGGTTTTTATGTAACCAAACGTGCAACAAGACTCAATTTTAAAAGCAAATTATATATGGCGGAGTTATCATTAGAAGTGAACACGAATTGTTTTTTCAATGAGAAGATGGATATCTCAGCTAGACTGCAATCGACATTACATAATATTGTGTATAAATAAAACGCATAGGAAGGATTGCCCTGCATTTTGAAACCGGATTCACTGCTAATAAATGCAGATTTCATAGACTACAGTTTGCGAAGGATCGTATTTTTTCGTGTTTTGCAAGCCCCCCCGGTCACACACACACAAACAAAATTGCTAACTGATGATTCCAAGAGACTAAAGCACATGCATACAATAAATTAAGCAGTTTAGTTGTTTAGAAAGCGCCGAAGGCGGTATTTATTATGTTACGATAACAGCGCGAGTTCTTCAAAAAGCACCAAAAAACGTAAGAGTTCAAAAGAAAAATCAGAAATGTGTCAGAAATAAAGCCAATATTTTGCTTTACTTTTTCTAAAAACAGGACTAAAGCGGTTAAGTACTGCTGTTACTAGATCTATAGTCAGCTTTTAAACGGGTTTCACAATGAATAAGCAATAGCGAGAAATTATCCTATATTATCCAGTCAATGTTTAATATTTTCCCCAAAATATACGATAAAAAAAATCTACCTCCTACTCATCGATGCCCATTTTTACAGACAATTCGCAATGGTCCATTGATACATTTCAACACAATTAAAAGTAACTCGTTAACAACAGCCATAAAACGTGACTGTTTTTCTTTCAAGGTTTCCCTTATTTAAAATCTATCAACGCGACATGGCGATAAAAACTGCAAATCAAAGCGAATCCCAAACCCCAGTTTTCCCAAGTACGCCGGCTCGTACGCTACTCGTTTGAAACTTCTTAAACTTACCTAAGAATATACGAAAAAAAAACTTCTTCAAAAGAGACGTCCCATCTTGAAAAGGCCTGATCCTCACAGAATATCGATGACATATTTTGCAATTTGCAAACTATTCTCAGAGTCACGTTCCATTTTGTAAACAGTTGCCCGCCTTTTTAAGATACTATGAAGCATTTATAGCTGTAATGGTTAATCCAAGGGTTTTGTTTTACAAAACGAGAGCGTTTTACTGTCGTAAAACACCGAGTTCTTCCTTGAAGAGGAAAGCCACACTTTTTTAAAAAAAAACGAATGCTTATGTTAAATCCACAAGTCTGCAAGAAAAAAATTGGATACTCCATTTACAGACCATCCGCAGATAACATGTAGCCCAGCACTGAGTATAAAAAAGACCCTTGCAAGTCCCTCTCTGTAGATCTCGGTAAACTGTTAGGCAATGAAACAAGCATTGTTTTACAAGCTCCGCCTCTTTCAGCCCAGCCAGACAAATTCTGCAACGGCGCCGGCGATTGGCCAATTCAAGTGCCGATCATTTCAATGTAAACACTTTGGCTCCTTGCCAGCCCTATAAAACCAATTATGGACCAAGGAGGCTGTACTGTTTCAAGGTACCCTTCCTTATAGACCGAGGGAGCAAAACAAGCAGTGAGAAATTTTAGGAAGACAGTTTCAAGGCAGCTCTTCTATTCAAGCTTGGCTGATCAAAACAGAGGAATACGAACCTGGGCATAGTTCAGTGCTACGTTTCTCGATGCTGTTCGGACAAAAACTTGATTCATCAAAAAAAATATAGAGAGGGTACATTTTTAAATAAGGTTTTGTTGCCAGGTGTCGCTTCTTGTTTTTTAAACTCAAATGTTTTCATTTTAAAACTGTAACGTAGCGCGCTGGCGTGCTGTTGAAACATAATTAGCCGTAGCACATGATTCGTCACAAGAAGAGAATAATTTAACCGAAATGTTTAGTAAACGTACTTATAATTCTGAAAGACTCGTTTAGTCATATTAAGCTACGCCTGACAGCGTTTCAAGAATGTATGTGGCCAACCTACACTATCGAGTAAACAATTGAAACAGAGACGCCTCGATATTGCAGGAATGCTCTTATTCCAATGTAGGCCAAGCGTTTATAAATAACTAAGCAGGCTCTTTGTGTATCAAATAATGCAAGTCTAACCTATATTAGACTTTGCGTCTTCATCTGGAGTGTATGTTCGCATTTTTCATTGGCGTACATAGCTGCGTTGATTTCCCGCGATTCCGATTACCAACCAACACCAAAGGCATTTTCCTTGCTAAGTGTTTAAGCCGTTCAAAAATTCTTTGAAAAGGCACACTCTCAGTGTTGGTCCCGTATAATCTAATAGCCATTATTATTATTTTTCATACGTGTAATGCAATATATTTCCTAAACCTTTCATAAGGAAAATGATTCTTATAAGGCAATCATAAACTTCCCATAAACATGATTTACAAGCTTATACTATTAAATGCATTACGTAAACAGTGGCCTCAGATTAAGTCTAATAGAACAAAATAAGCTCCAAATAACAAAATAAGTGTTTTTTTTACCAAAATGAAGACAAGCTGGGAATGGCCTGCTTGGACTGTGACGTTTATACCAAAAATAAGAACAGACACAAACTTGTGATGTTTTATTAATGATTTCCAGTTATAGCTACGCATATTTTAAATCTATGCATATGTTTTGAACCCTTTGTGAAATATTTCGATGTAACAAAAATAGTTAATTAAAAAAAAACATTCGTGAGCGGTTTCAAACTACCCTTCACGAGTCCTGGCTGAACGGTTTCAAGGTGCCCCTTTCGAGAAGCAAAAGGAAAACAGACAAAAATAGTAACAAGTCAAGGGAAAAAGGCAATATCTGAATGTTATAGCAAAGGTGGATCTCATCTGAACATCAGCAGAGCGCCATTTCAACCCTCGGTGAAAGGATTGCAGGTTTTTGAGGACGCTGGATCGTTCCCAATTTGGCTAAAGGATCAGCGGGAAAGAACAGAAAGATACGAGGATGGGGGTGGGTTGTTGTGCTGTGGAAAATTAATGCAACGGTGAAGCCCATGGCTGTCCGAGCAGAATGCGGGGAGATATGAATGATCAATGGAGCGGCACTGAATGACACCCTCTCTTAAGAATATTTTATTTACTTCAGTGGTTTTATCGTAACATTGCAAGTGACAAATGCCTTTTGTTGCTTTTAATAAAAATCTATGCCGTCACCGACGCCTTCCTTTTCGCAAAGACTACAGCGTTACGAGGGAGCCAGACACTGGATTCATATCACCGGGTTTAAAAATCCATAACACTGCAAATTTCTTTTTCGACCTGGGCATTGCCTCTTTCCCGCAGATGACACTATTTAAGATGGGTATGTATGAAATGTATGGCTTCACAATAAATGTCCTGGCAACAACATGCGTACATCTTCTTTGTTTAAACAGATTGCGTGGAAATTGAACAAAAAGCTTAGACAAAAGTTCCAGTTTTACTGGTTTCTAAACTATTTGGGCATTTTATGAATTGCGAATTTCAAGGAAGAGTTGATCCCTTGTGTAGTAATCATCTGCATTGCGTTTCACGATAGATGCATTTTAAGTATTTTTTGTAATTACGTAAATGAATCTGCAAAGCACTGTGTTATATCCATCACACACACCTACGCGTAAATAACATATAATAGCCTGACCTCTTCACAGCTGTGTCAATGTTACTGTTACGCGAGTGTACCTAATTAAAGACGTATATTAAATTTAAAACATAGAAAAAAATGAAGTGAAGCCATTCTTGGGCGTGGCGCGAAAAGCTTCTTACGATTTGCATTTTAGACTTTTGTGTATTCCGTTTATACATAACTAGTCTCCTGTATGAGGGGTTATGTATTGATTTAACCTACGGAGGATTTGATTAGATGTTTCTAAATGACAGGATTTGCGTCAGAAAAGCAGGGCCTTACAACAATAAATATTCTACATAAATTATATGTGGCAATATGTTTAAATCTGAATGCCTTCGTAGCACTCGTCATGAAAAGATGTCGTAATTCATAGTTTCAGCATTCAAGTATAAAGCACAACACGGGGGAAGATTTTGGGATCCTTTGAAGCACACTGTACGTTTAATAAACGATATTGTTTTACTTCATTAAAACAAATAAAATATCTTCATAAGACAGTGTAAAATCTAAGTCACTGCAAATAGTCATACAAACACGTTTTAATCTAGTATTGATTTTCTGAATGATCTTAATATTCAGTGATGGCTTCGCATTTTCAAGTTAAACTTTACAGCCGGTTTATTAACTGCGTGCATGTTGGAATTGACATTACTTCAATCCGTGAGGATTACCTGGCATTCTGGTAGATCAGGATCTTACCTACAAGTCTAAACGCATTTTTCTTGATAAAATAAGATGCCATTCGGCCCTCCTTAAGTTGAACAGGAACACAGGACATCTTTTGGTTATTTGTGGAAGTGAAATCCCCCTGGTTAGAAAGTGAAAACCTAAGTTAAACCTAAAACGGCAAAACTAAGAAAATATTTCTTTAATCGGACGAAAAATTCAGGCCAAGGTGGGTTATCCTGACAGATAATCGGAGTAAATACTGTATGAATAACCTAACCGCGTTAAATAATATATAATTTCACATTACACCGTCGTTGTATCTGAAAAATGTGGCATGCATTTTTAAAAATTCCTTTTAGAATTTACCCCAAGATATAAGGCGACTGCATCATGACTCTTTTGGTTGGCTCATCGTGAAATATTCGACTACATCAAACTGAAAGCTTTAACACACATATTAAGCGCGTCACCAAAAATACAAGAGTAACCTAAATAGAACGCACTCACAACATTTACCATATAATTCAGATCCACAACGAACAACAATGTTTCTAGTGCGGCAGTAGTACATCACCAAAGTAGGACCAAATTAGATAGAACTCATACAATTAAGGTCTAACGTGTCTGGAAAAAAGGGAAATAATGTTATCGAGATGAAACCAGTTTCCCCCAGTCCGCCGTTCGCTTATGTTAAACGAGTGTAAGGTGTAGGACACGTGGCAGACCCCGATACTGAAAAATTACAGAGCAATATTCACCGATCTGAGCCACGTACTCTTGCTTGGTCAATTTGTTGTTTTGCCGATGTAATATTTGGAGCTTATATTTCATTCTACAATAGCAATGTTACTTTTGAAAATTTACACTTAAATTATTTACATTAATGAAACATTCTCGAGTCATTCTTCTTTCTGTAACCTACTGGAACGTGGAAGCATGATAGATGTCGTTTACTCGCGCATGGTACAATTGGTTAGGCGTAGATATGCTATGCATTCTGATTGCAAATTATACTCTAAGCACATGTGAGTATGAATTCCCAGCTTTGGTAATTGATTTCAAAGGTGCATCTGGAATATTTTGTATTAATAAAAAATATAACGGAATGGGTGTTTAAATTCGTGAGCACAAACACAGCTATTGGATTCTTACTGTACACCGCAGCTTGGTCATATGGTACGTTACCGCTTGTCTTGGAAAGAGGTCCTTCAAAGCAATTCTGATTAAACGCTACATTTTTGATGGTCGCTTTCACTAGAAACATTTTTACTACAGCGATTTCTACATTCGAAATTAGGCCTATATGCCGGTCTAAATTACGTATGTGTTTCCATTTTAGATCTGGAAAAGTATTGTTCGACTTTGTAGCAGGGTTAAAAAATGTAGTGGAAATCAAAGTTAAACGTGCCTGACATGTACGAATGAATGCTAAAATATTTTGACTCTCTTCTAACCCATTACTCTATATGTAACCTTAGCAATTATAACGAAAAATGTAAATCAGAATCAGATTTTGAATATCAACGATTCTCAGTTTCATGCACTGACAACTGTACTCGTTATAGATGAATGCCAGGTAAAGCATTCTCTGGTAATGCACATCAGTAAATCTGATCATTAACGCTAGAAAACCAGTGAAGACGCTCGTGTAAATAAATCATAGGCTCGTTTAAACTTCGATCAAACTTCAGATGACAGTTCCTTGGCAATACGTCGTGACATAAACTGAATTAAGTCGAGTTGTTGCGGAGCTCTACAGCGAGATGTCTTACCAAAGAAGGGGGGTTGACCAATTCAAAACAGCTTGTGTTTGGATCAGCTCGGTTTTCAATTGTCTTGTTCATTTCTCCACTCTTTGGATGTTAGACTACGTCCACGTTTGCGCGATCTTGAAGTAAACGCCAATACTGCATTTATAGTACGTGTTAAAATTAATCCACAACACCGAGTGTTTTCGCGAAAAATCACCCAGTAGGTAAATTCTTGTTTGAAAAGCAATGGTGATTTTTACAGCGACTTTTGCGAGACTTTTTTAAAAACTCCTATCCTATTGGCCATTGATAGTAAGTGGTGAACGTTACAAGCCTCGCCCACGATGCAGACTACATGTGTAAAAAGGACATACAGCATCATCGGACGTGTTCTGGCGTTATACCTATTTAGGATTATGATTAAATCTCTTCTGAACAAAATACATTTAATTATGCACCCAAGTGCAAAATGAAATCTGTTTTTCATTTTCAAGGCCATGGAGTACAATTATGTAAATATGGTTTGTTGTAGGCCTATACATTACAAATTGTAATATGAAAGTCCTGTCTGTAAGAACTGTCTTTACAGCAGAAGTGTTGTATCACTTATTTTAATTTTTAAACGTTTTAAACTTATTGCACAAACCACGAGAATAGAAGCTTTCAAGAGCAAACTCGAATTATGCGTTATGAAGGTTCTTTTATCTGAAACATATCTTTACTGTCTTGTGATAAAATATTAGATAGAATTCAAGATGCTTAATTAGGCGTGAATGCTAATTTATTTTAAACGATTTAAATTTTGGTGTCTTATAACTGACCGCTGTCGGGTTTATCCCTTTTACCAGTCATCAAAACTGCTGAATCCGAAATCGATAACTTGAAACACATGCACTGCTACTACGGGAAAAATCAAGCATCAGTGTTTATTTTTACGGTTAATCCGCACAGATTACGCACATTCGCGCGTTAAACTACATTTTCTCCTGTCTAAACAATGCATAAATGTATAGGGAGCACGAATTCATCTCAAACCGCTTTGGTGTATTCATGTTTTAGGCATACATGTTTATAATAGGCTACCCCCATCACAATGATATAACTGGGCCTTCAACATATTTTAAATATGAAAATAATCAAATTATCTTAAATTGTAAAATATTGTTTATCACCGATTGCAATTTGCGGGGTTTTTTTTTTCTACCAGGCCTATGTCAGTGTAGGCTATATAGTTATTACAGGCTGCTGTATTGGGCTACACGCATTTTTTGGAGTTAAGAAGAAAAAGATCTATTAGTATAGTACTGCCAACGTGTGAATGAATACTGACGAACATGAAGCCTAAACAATGGAACTTTTTACACAATTACATTTCTGCCATGGGCGGGGACTCGTTGGGGCACTAGTGTGTTTGGAAATTTGTGGAACCGAGTTGTTATGACGCTTAATTGTTCTCAATAATCTGCTCTGTATTTATTTTTTCTACACCGAAACCTTGCCTTGGGGACTGGAACATTTTCGTCTACTGAATGATCAGTGTTAGGCAGGAGAGAAATCTGCCCTGCGAGTCACATTAAAAACGTGCCGGGCATAGTGGCGTTATATGTTTTATTAGAAAATTCCAAATACTGAAAATTAAATCCAAAGATGAATTACATGTACCATTATAGTTATAAACGACAAAAATTATTTTATTTAATGATCTGTTAGCCTTCTTGGTCGGGACAAAGACGTGTTTCTTACTAGTTAAATGTCTACCGGAGTGACTCATCATAGAGTAATGCTATAAATTCGCACATACATTTTATGGTAAGAAGTAAACCTTTCACTTGACTCATACATTCACTAGTACCTTACATACAATATCGTCACCGGACGTTTAACATTTATTTATGATTTCTTCGGTCGAGGAAATCATCATAATACAGCATATGCAAAAGTTATAGTGTCGAGTCTGCTCATGATTGCAATAACAGATACAAGCACGCCCATAACTCTTGGCGAGCCTTGACATTCTTGTCATTCTAATTAAAAACAGCTATTTGAAAAGCTTTTTTTTAATCACATGACATGAAAAAAAATCTATCACCCCTCCAGCTTTGCTGCACTGTGTCCCATCCATGATTTAACAAGCACCCCGTGGGAAGCTGACATCAAGCCCTGACATCACCACACTTGAAATCCCATCTCCGCTGGCCATGAAGTACCTTGTCAATTAACAGACCAGACTGCCTGTTGTAGGAGTAAGGGATGTGGTGGGGGTTAGGGGCGGGGGGTGGTGGTTGCGTTGAGCTAGGGGCGGTCAGTGAGTGAATGCAGCAAACCCTTCCTCAAGGGGCATATTGTTGGGGGTGGTGGAGGAGGTCAATTTACCAGTGATAGACCCATACATGTGGTGTAAAAAAACAGGGCCCGAAGGGGGCACACGACACATTTCTTTGGAGAGAATTCGGCTCTCCAACTGCGGCCGATCCTATTGTGAGCGTCTGTATATCGGGCGCCGTTATTGTTGCGATTGTTAAAAAAAATCAACAAGACCTCCGAGTCGTGCTGGGACTGACAGCCCGACTGATGCAGCCGGCATTGGTGAGCTCCCACTGGGACGGCGTTACCACAGCTTTGGATGGTATTTCAAACGATTTCTTGGTGCTTGACAGGCAGGGGTTTTAGCCGTATATTATGTTAGTGATTAATACGGATTTACCGAAAGACTATAAGGCAACCTTGTAGTATTGAAGTATATACGCACCATATTTAGATATAAAACACAAACCAGCTTTTAAGTAGCGCACAGGTGTCTGTATTATATACCGGGACGAAATTATCTCATGCATTGATTTATATAGTCATGATGCTTGGGGAATTAAACGATTTGATTGTCCTATTGACCTTTCAGTAACAATCTAACAACGGAAATTCCTCACCGTTCTCGTAACTTATAAGACACTGACTAGAAATAGTCTAGTATTTTAAATAAAACTTAACATTTCCTGGCTAACATTCTCCATGGAAAAAAGGCGAATAGTGACTGAACGTTACAATTCGCTGGCCTTCGGTATATATTGACATTTTAAGTTCACGGTCACAAAAAACCAACGGGGAAAAGCAAGCTACTTAAAATAACACACGAAACAGGAATAACATTCCTTAATGGCGGCTTTCAATGATGTAGTACAGTGGTACCTCAGTTCTTGAACTCATTAGAACTCGAATTTCTTAAAATTCGAACCAACCAGTTCGGAAAAAATTGCCTAGAACTCGATCTGAATCTCAGAAATCAAACTGTGAACGCCGACCTAAGGTAACTTGTAGGCGCGGGGAAATGAGTCACGCTGCACGTATCTCAGTGGAAACAAAGGGTGACGCTTCAGTCTCAGCCTTGCATTTGCTGTGGTGCATGTTTACACTAGCTGAATACATATATTTAGACATGTAGTAAAAAATACATTTAGACAGTGATAGACAGGAACAGTGAATATTATTATATAACAAAATACATTTAAAAATAAAGATTTCTTATACATTATTTTAATATTAATAATAAACCATTTAATTATAATAATATTGTCTTGCCAAGCAGGGATGGAATGGAGACAAAGGCGCAGACATTAGGGTATCGGGGAATACGGGATTAATTACAGGTAAAGCAGGCAAAACGCAGACGGACAATACAATGACCGGACTGGGGAAACAAACTGAAAGGCGGGCGAAATTCAACAACCAGAAACAGCTGATCACACAGGGATCCCACACGAGGTGAACCAGGAGACGTGGCACACGGAAAGAGCGGACAATTGGGGCAGGACACATTGTTTATATACATTTATTTTCTTACTTTACAAATTACTGTTTTGATGAATGTGCTTAGATATGTTTAGTACAGTATATGCTCTTCTTGTTTTATCCGGTTCATCTTGTGTATTTAGGTGTAATTTTTTGGGGCTGGGAACCAATGAATTGGTTTTCCATTATTTATTATGGGGAAAATTCAATCAAATCTCGATCAGATTCGATGCGATGTTCTGAACGGATTAAGTTCGAGTTCTGAGGAAGGCCTACCACTGTATTTGCTATTTTTCACTCCGCTATTGAAATATAAAATATGCACTATATTTGTTAAAATTCCAGCAAATCGTCTTTTAATTAAAGGCTAGACGGTAGATATAACGACTTCTCCAAACGTTTGAACTCATCAGCGAAAGAAATTCCAGGTAGCCTAATACTTTCCATTGCAATGGTCCCTGACGAAATGCATATTAAACAACTTCTACTGTATTTTGAATTAAAATGCAGAGCCTGTGAAGTTTTTCTTCCATAAACGGCGAGTGCGAATTTCCACGCCATTAAAAAGGGAAAAAACGTGCAAGACATTGATATCTTAGAGATACAGGGGCAAACCCCGCTTGTTACAGCAGAGCAATGCACCGAGTCCGCAGAGTCACGCCGGTAAATTTCACAGCTCACTGCCCGTATCTGTTGGTATTTCTCAGCTAGAAGGGGCTGTAAAACTGGAAGACACTCATGCTACAGGTGGGCGTGTCAGTGCTATAGCCTAGATGCTGGTGACACTTTTGAAGGCTATCTGACTAATTCAAAGCGAAGATAACCAGGGCGCCTTCTTTTTTTCTCTAGGTTGTTTTTTTCAAGGACACGTCTCCACGTGAGAGACCAAATGTGACGAACCCCAGGATCAAAGGTGCACTGCAAACTACAGTGTGAAATGGCACAATCGCTAAAGATTTTCCTAATATCAAACGTCAGAATATGTCTTGTGCCAGATACACATCTATCAGCTAAAATACAAAAATACTGTGGAAATCTTAAACACGTTACACATCAGAGAGCGTAACATGGAATGTATGTGATATTTTGTATAAACACGCAGTCCGTTTATGTACCGAATGTTTCAAGGTAATATTTGATTAAGAAAGCACACGCTAAAAGGATTTCGAATGCATTAATGTTTTAAATATGCGACTTCTGCTTAATGAGAAGCGTACATAGGGTTCATTATTCTCAACCCAATAAAATGTCTATGCAATTATATGTAGATCTACTATTAATAGGAATACAGATTACACTTTGTAAATTAGGCTATATTTCACAGCTTTGGAGAGGCGAATTATTTCCCTTAATAGGTTCGATGACAAGCAATGTGATAACATTTAAGTAGTTATTAAATATCCTGCTAAGTTTTACCTAAAATGATAAAAAAAAACAAACCCATAACCAAATGTATAAAATGTAAAAATACATTTCATTTCAGTCTATCACAGGTTCTAATAAAATGTAGGGATACAGTTGAAATAACAGCGATTCTTTCTAGTTCACAAAATTTCTCATGGGGCTTAAACTGTTTATTTTTTCCAATATTTGCAAGCAAGCAACGACACATTTATCATATTGCGTGTAAAATCCTATTGCAGCTATTCTAGGCTTGTTAATAGTCTAGTTCCCAAATATGCTTAGATTTTTTAGCAGGGTTAAGTAATTTATAATGGCTCCGAGCAAAATCAAGTATTTCTAAAAACAAGGAACAAGAGTTCGCGTTTTATCTAAAAATGAAACGTGAATAAATGAAGAGTGTACCAAGCTCCACAACTGGGCGGATTTCCTCGCAGCAGCCGCGGCAGAGCCCCCGATCGCCGGGGAAGCGATAAAACTTCGCGGCCGGCTGAAACAGCGCATCCTAGGCTGCTCCTTACGTTTTACATTTTAAAGTGCACTGTATTCAGCTTTGTGTGGTGAATCAAAGGGGGGTAGTTATTATGAGGCAATACAATATTAATATATTGTTTGGGTTATTTTGTTTGTTATGCGAGTAACCTTCGTTATTTTAAGAAGCTTTCGTTAATTATGACAATTTGGTCCGGTCGCGCAGCGGTTTGGCTTTAAAGTTCAGTGGGTACATAAAAACACTTTTTATTGGAAGCTACTGCTCCGCAGATGTGTTTAGTTCGGGGGGGGGGGGGGGGGGCGGGGGGGGGGGGGGGGGGGGGGGGGGGGGGGGGGGGGGGTGGGGGGGGTGTTGTTTGGGGTGGAGG
>JABFEA020000048.1:7648219-7663439 GCA_019775915.2 Cyphomyrus plagiostoma
GAGCATCTTTGGGATGTGGTGGAACGGGAGCTTCGTGCCCTGGATGTGCATCCCACAAATCTCCATCAACTGCAAGACGCTATCCTATCAATATGGGCCAACATTTCTAAACAATGCTTTCAGCACCTTGTTGAATCAATGCCACGTAGAATTACGGCAGTTCTGAAGGTGAAGGGGGGTCAAACACCGTATTAGTATGGTGTTCCTAATAATCCTTTAGGTGAGTGTATATTTGCACACATAGCATCTTCAGGAAAGCAAACATGCAAGGAAAAGTAGGTCTCATGTTGTAGCACATGGGTAGGTGATATGGTTCACCATGGGAGCGATGCAGCCTGACTTGTTTGTAATCAGCCCCGAATCACTTGCACAGTTAAGCCATGAGGCTTTTGAGTTAGAAGTGGCTGCCCTAAATACATAGGTGTGATAAGGGCTGTTTTGTCGAGTGAGGTACCGCAGAGCAAATCTGTGACCCACAATGCCTCAGGGTTTGGGCACTGAGATGCACAGAATATAAGAGGGAGTAGGATTTCTTAAAACAGATTATTCTGCAGCCTGCCCTTCATTTCTCATTGGGCTTACCAGAACAGGAATGTATGAAATACACAGCCAGCTGGGCTCGCAGCTGTGACACCAACACGCTTTGCAATGCATCATGGGTGCACAGGTTGAGATGTGGCGTGCCTCAAACTGATAACGTGTCATCTGCATTAAAAAAAGTGTGTACAAAAACAGGAAATTTCCTAACAAAAAAGAAAACTTAAGCATACCTACATTTGCAGAACAAAAACCCAGAGAGAGGAAGAGTCCAGCTTCTAGGGTGATCCTAAGTTCTCACTTTTCTTTAACACATAACCTAATATTTATTGGTTATGTTGATAATGCCTCCAAACAGAATAAACCCACTACAAATAGTGAGCCCATTTAGTCCAGGGTAAACTGCATGATTTCGATAAATTAAAGGAAATTAAAAGCCTGAAATGCCTCAATACTGCAGAGCCAACCAAACCAGGTTAGCTGACATTTTGTTCCATCATGCATGAAAATTCATCCCCTGGAGGAAGTCACGTTTTCTAAATGTGGCTCACATCATTGTTTTTGATCAGATCTTTTTCTTGACTGAGATCCCTCTGCAAATGAAATTAAAGGACACCGGCCATCCTGACAAAATGAGCCTCATGACTCATTAAAAAGAAAGTGAGTAATTGCCTGGAAACAAATTTAATTTCTTCTGTTTATTTTATTACCTACAGAAGACACAAAACACAGGCTAACAAGTAAGAAATGGAAAGTAACACGATAAATCTCAAAAGGAATTCAAAGACAGACATTTAAGAATTGTTATTGAATTGTGCTGAAATATATCATATTGTACTGCCCCTCTGAATGTCTGCAAAACGACTACAAGATGAAAGTTGTCACCGAGAAAGATGAATGTCGATTTGTAGTTTTTATTCAAATAGGCTCAAAGTTATAGATTCTAAGCTTGACATGGCCAACAGATTTTCATGGTGGTGGGATGTACATTTCAAGGATGTATTTATATTTACATACATACCATCCAAAGCAATGTACAAGGGTTAGAGAACAAAGTCAGCCAGCATCCCTGAAGCAGCTGGAGTTAAGGGCTTTGCTAAAGGCCTCAATAGCCGCAGAATTTGACTTCACTACCTTCCAGACATGTCCACAATTCCCTAACCCAGTCAGGTACACACTGACCCCTGGAGACAATGAAAATAACAGTGCCAAGAAGAGGGGAGTTTGAATGGTTACTATAAGCATGAAAACACACCTTCAAGAGTGAGAAACTACATAATCAGGCACTAAAAATGAACACGAAGAGTGACAGTGATCCAACACTGTGAGGTGAGGAGCTCTGTGGTCCTGATTTACCCAAAGGTATCATAGATCATATGGGTCCTGTTACTCGGATGTATCAGGAAAAGACTGCAACACGATGAGGTCATTTATGTATCTGATCTTTGAGAGCTAAGGCAGTATTTCTGTGAGAATTTCTGGAGAGCTTTTGAGGGTTATGGAGATTGCCAACGCAAGCATTATACAACCACAGCTGCTGAGTCTTCGGGGACTGACTGTTGGGAACAAAAGTAGACCCAAGAAACGCTTGTCAGCAGGAGATGATACCTGAGAGTTCCCCTATCGCACACCTTCTGTCTTGTCTTTCTGCATTTCCATCAACTTGTGGCAGATGTTTGCAAGCCATGCTCTGCCCTGACATTTGAAAGGCCTTCAGCTAGTAGTGCACACGGAGCATTTCAACTTGCAACTTGCTGGTGATGCCGGATTGATCTTAGAATATCAGTTGCTGCCTGTGCTTTCCAGATTCACTCCAATGTGAGCTTCTTGCTCCCGCTCGGTTCCAGGGCCTCAGGTAGCCTTATCCGAGTTTCATCTCCATGCCAAGATACTTTCTGCATGAGACACAGGTGAGTCCCCAAGTTCCGAGTGCAAGTGCATCATGGATGGTCTGTATTTGCCAGGCCAGGACAGGCCATCAGACATACTGTGCATGGGCCAATGAGTTTGTAGGTTGACAAAATTATCATGGGGGACCCCAAAGTCCAAGGCTACCTGCTACTCCCAGTCCAGCCCTGATACTCACTTCAACATGCATTTACAAAATTAATTCAGCATTAATTCAGCAGAAAGAACTCAATAGCCACCGGATGACTAAAATGATGGGGTATCTGAAATTCACAAAATTTATAAATATCATAACTGCATCTCGTACAGATGTGACCCGCCCAACAACTTTTCATTTTATCACCTATGTATGAAGAATTTTCCAATGATGATGGGTGAAACCTTATGATGACTTTTCATAGCATGTTATTGTGTTTTTAGTGATGAATTGTAAATGTGATGAGGTTTTCAGCACGTGCTTGTGTTGGTTTTTTTTTCCCCTTGAATCATACAACAAAGATGCTTCATTGAGAGAACTAACAGCAAATACTTTTATAAGTTATCCCTATAATGTCAGATGATCATTTTATGTTGGATCGCCAGTATGTACCCATCCATCCTAACCATTCACCCTAGCCCTGGCAGCATAGGGTTGGGGTGCATCTAAGAAGGCATACCAGGTCATTGCAGGACAAATATACACATGATATATGTAATCTAGGGATACCAATTAGCCTAACTGCATGTCTTTGGAAGGAAACTGGGGAGCATAGAGGAAATTTGGATGAGGAGAACATGCAAGCTTCACACACAGGGAGGTGGGAGGCACACCCCCCAACCCTGAAGGTGTGAGGTGTCAGTGCTACTCACAGAACCCACATTTAAACATGATTTAAAAAAAATGTATTCTCGCTTATTAATTACAATAACAATGATCTCAGACACAGAAGAGGATGCCCTAAATGTGCACAGGACTCAAAAGTCCTCAAAGCCATGATAGAAAGAGTGATGGAAAGATCAGCAGCCAAGCTTTAGGTTCTACAGTCAGATTATATATATACACAAGTCTTCAAGGAGTCTGTCTTCTGTGCTGAAGGAAGCTGCATCACCATATTAAATGTGCACATTCCCAGTCAATGCAAAGAATTTCTTTTTCTGCAGACCAGCACTGAAATTTAGATAAGCATTTTTGCCCCCTAAAATAAACTAAATTAAATTGATTAAATCAAATCAGACACATATAATAATTCTGAAGGTTTACACTTCGGAGTGGGACTGTTCTTAAACATTAACTCAACAAAGTTTGCATAACCTTGTAAATGACCAACCCCCAACTGAGTTTCTGCAAGAGACAGATATTAAATTCAGGACAAATGCAATTTTGTACGATTTGTTGTATGCAAGTGAACACAGTAGAGCATAAAACACTGAACAGATTATTACAGTGTGTTTCTCAGTATAATCCTGTTAGACTGTTACCATCCGTGTTCTGGATTTGCAGATCTGAGGGTAGGAATGTGACGCGCTGGTGATGATGGTGGTGTTTTTGATGAGGGTGCAGCAGGTAATGGAGAGGACAAAACAAGTTTATGGGTTAATAAAACTCACATTAGCTCCAGCGTCAGGCTTGACCCAAGCAGAATTACAGCACTGTGCTGATTTATAAAAGTCTTTCACGGGAAGCAGGACTTACAAGAAGTGACGTCAATGGCTTTATGGTTTCAATAAAACAGGGCCGCCTTCTTGTCCTCCTAGCAGCCCTCTGAGCTGGGGTTTACCAGTGGTTCTGGTGGTTAAAAAAGAAAGTCACTTCCCAGAAAGTACAGCGGCCTGCGAGGGGAAAGTGGTCTTCTGGTTATTTGGGGATGGATGGGGGGTACTGAGGAGGAAGGGGGGTATTTAAGGGGGTTAAAAGTTTCTGTCCATAGGTGCATAATTATTTTATGTGATTCAAAGGCACCTAAAATAATGGCGTGAAACCTGCAAATGTTGAAAATATTAGTAGGGTTTAGTGTGAATAGGGGTAATAACAAGCGCACTGTGGCTTTCCTGAGGAGAACAAGCAGGGAAACTGAGGAAGTTTAAAGCATTTGACTCCTACGACAGGATCTGTTATCCTGCCCGTGCCACCTTTAACGGCAGCCTCCTATGTCCAGTAATAAAAGAGCACTGGGCTTTTTAACACTTCCTAGTGCTTCACAGTACAGCACTGAGAGCCCAGATTTCCGCTGAACAGGAAAACAGGAGACGCTCACAAATGTGACTATCCCAAACCTCTTGCCTTAGCTTGGTGAGGACAAATGCATTTTTTTTTCCCCAACAAGGACAGAACTGAGTGTGCGTAATATCTCTGTAGTGCATTCACCACATGAATTTATCCCCAGACACACATTTTTACCATTTGACCCATTTGCAGAGGTGTATATTTACAGATACACCTCAGGTCATTGTACTTTAACTCAGAACCGGGCTCTGACCTGTGTGGTAGCTGTTCCCTTCCCATGATTTAAACCCACATCCTCCCTCCCCCATCCCCACTTGTTCTGGCACCACGTGCCACTCGCTACTCGAGAAATACTACCCGTTTTAGAGGGCGAAAGAAGGCCAAAGTGGAATATCAGACGTTCCCAACAGACGAAGAGGCATTAGGGGAATGTGGGATAGGTTTGGATCTCCCACATTCCCAGCTCTCTGTTACTCGTCTGCGCTATTTTGATGCAGGAAACGTCACGATTGCCCGCTTATGGGATCGGAAACCACGCTCATCACCCGCCCTGGTTAAAAACGGAGGTCACAGTAATCCATATCTCAGCCTGCCACTGTCAAAAACCTATAATCCAAATCCTTAACCTGCCTAAAGACGTCACCATAAACCTAATTCCTCGCTAAGGCCGGTATTCTGCCGCCCCGCGTCAAGCCCTGCGCTTTCCCACCAGCGACAAAGCCGGCCGGTGTACTGCCATTGTCGCCGTAAGGAGATTTGCGTTTCCGCGCCGCCATTTGAATACCTGACAAGAAGATTAATTCACTTTCAACAGAGAGAGGAGCCCGGAAAACAAACAGAGCGCTGATTAAATCCTCCCGCTCGCGAGATAGTTTTGTTTGGGAACCTTTTGTCTCTTCAAAGGGGAAGAAAAAACAGCGACAGAAGTTGGGTGACAGTTTGGAGTGGGGGGGAGGAATAAAGCCGGCGCGAGTGCTTTCTGTCGGCTCCAACTCGTACAGCTTGCTGGCAAGGCGACACAGCGAAATTTACATCCGTCATCAGGAAACTCGCGCGCCACAAAAGCGATGTGTTACGTACCTATAATCCCGTATTTACATAACGCGGTTCTCTCGTTGCAAACGAGCAACTATTTTGCATACCGCTACCGCGCGCGCTCATTACTCCTCTCTTCTCCTCTCCCTCCCCCGCTGTCCTCTTTCAGGCAGGTGTCCGTCCCGCAGGCGCAGTTCGGCCCAACTGAAAAGCAGCCCTTCCAACAAGATATCAGTAACTTTGTGGAGAACACAAGAAATTCTGGCAATCTGTACGGTTTTGCTGTTCGTTTGTGTGTATTCTTGCGTAAATTCTGTTCTTTTTCCACACCCAGATAAATTGCTTTTGCGGAGTAGTTTACATGCTCATTCCATAGAAACATCGCCGAAACCATATACTTACATGTGTTTGGCCATGACACTAGAGGTCCCTTGCCAGAATTTGTTATTTAAATTACCTAATTGCTGCATTCTAAGCAATTAATGTTACCCCCCTACACCCAGGCAACCAGCATAACTTCATTAAAACCAAAATCCTATGGCTCTTTATTGAAAAGCCTGTCTCTTACACTAACATGCCACTCCGTGCCCTCAAACAGGGTTAACTGTGCATGCCAGGAGCTTTCTGTAACCGTTAACGATGATGTCAATAAGACAGCAGAGCTTAATATACTCATTAGGCCGGAGGCACCTTCCTCAGGGCTGGATCCCCCCACCACACTGTCACATGTGGACCCCCCCACCCCCCCTTCACCTTGTTCAGATTGACTTAACCTTGCAGAAGGCAATGATTCTTGTTTACAGCATCTCTTACTCTTGCACTGAATCTTCCCATAATTCCTTTTATGTGATTTCTATAGTAGCTGGTATTAGAGTTCCGTACTGGAACATACCAATGTCTGTGAGCCTCAAAGGGTGATCATTTCCTGCTGGAAAATACTGAGATGTATTGGCATGGACACAGATAAATACCTTTAGATTGGTATGCAATGACTGCCAATTATTTTTTTAAAAAAAAACCAATTAACTTTTCAAGAGTTCATTCACAGGGTTTAGTAAACTTACAGTGCCACCTGCTGGGTGGACCAAGCCAAGAAAAAAAAAAGAAATTGACAAGCGACCAAATACCGGTGCGAGCCACTTCACTCATGGGATCAGAGAGGCTTTCCCTCCTTCCGTTTCCCAGCAAGTTTAACGGGGGAACATCTTCCCCACTGCTGCATGCGAGGATTTACTGAGGACTCCAGGTGCATTTTACCACATGAAAGAGACAGATTAACTATCCCTAGAACCTCCACGAAGCCGATGCTAAATCAAAGCTTGGTTCTGAAGCAGAGCCTTTGTGTGGCTTTTCCCACCTTTCATCGACTCATCTGCTGGCTTAGTCTTGGTCATGTGACATCATCACCGCAGAACCCGCAGGCTGCTGGTAACAGCACCTGTGACCCGTCCATCCTGGCCCCGGGGGGGCAATACAGGGTTACAGCAATGGCTAATGCTCTAGCAGGAGCACAGTGGCAATCAGCAATATTGCCAACATCAGAGCCCCTGGGGACACAGACGGCCATTATGAAGGTGGGGAGCAAGGAGCTGCTCAGGGGGAGTGTTTTGTGCTGCCTGAAACACATTAAAGCCCCAGCAGTGGGGGGGTGGGGGTGTCTACACAACGGTAAGGAGCCTTCCCATCTGCTCTGGCTCAGCCTCCTACCTCCTTCAATGGCTCAAATGAGCGACAGGCCTTAACTGTTAAACAGCCCCCTCTACACACCGCTCTCCCCAATTCCCTCTCTCTCAGCCCCCATAATTGATCCCCCCGCTCCTCCCCAGCCCAACCGTCGGGGGGATGTTCCATCGGCCTGGATTGAAACCCAGGGTCTCTCGGCCAGAACCAGTTAAACAGGCTGGGCTGACGGCTTGAGTGATGAGAACGGCTCCTTTTTAAAGGCTTGGAGAACTGAGCCCCTTTCAGATGCCTGTGTTGCGGCCTCCCTTACGCGGGGCTAACCCAACCGTACGCGGGCCTTTGATATCTAACTCCCCTAAGCCAGTATTTCACAGTCCTCTCATTTTAAAACATGAAACATTTGGAGAAAAAGCCCTCATTGTACAGAGGTGTGCATATTATTTTTCCGAATACTACTTTGGGGGGATTATCTGTACCCTGCTAGATATCACCGGCTTGACGTTTGGTCACCTAGAGGTTATATTTGAATGAGCAACCACAGGAAAACCAACCCTCCCCACGCAGAGATTGCTGTTTCCTGTCCATGGTGGTCTGGCACCATAACTCACTCCCCCCCACCCCCGTCAGTGTGGTCCACTATGGGGGGGGCAGGAAGGTTGTCGATCTTGAGAGACAGGTTCACATGCAGAGGGATTGAATGGGGCTTTTTTATTAGGGCAAACAAATGAAAGCTTGTCTCGTTTCAGCTTTCTGAAATGCATAGGTGGTCACATGGAATGTGCTGGAATATCTCTCACAGCTTGACATCTGCGTCACCTATAATAGATCAGCAATAACACTGAAGTCAGTGAAGTTAAAAAAGACTTAGTCCTTATATCCTCAATGTCCAGGGCTTGCTTGTGTGGGGTCTCACTCATAGCTCTGATCTCACCTCTCTCCTTGGCACTGTAATGCACTCTGGGAGATATCCAGTCAGGGGCTGGGGCCGGTCATCTGGGAGATGGATTAGGGTCAGTCTCAACCACTAGGCTGGCTATGTCAGGTTCATTCCTAATGTCCCTTGGGACAGACTATCATGTGCTGCTACACTTGATTAGTGAAATTATTCTCTCTTGGCAAGATGTATGGTGGTTTGAATGAGACCAGGTAAGCACTGTGTTGGTGGTGTTGCTGTTGTCTGAGGGCCTGCGCAAGATGGACGAGCCAAAGTGCTGTCCTTTCTGGTTAACATCTCGTTCAACTGCTTCGGTTACGCCGGCCTGCCTCTGGAGGGAGCAGAGGCACAGACATCTCGATTTTCCCAAAGAGGTAACCATCAGAAGCCGTAAGTCACAGCAGATTTTAAAGATGAGCCCCAGAGAAGATGGGGCCATTGTGGACAACGAGCCATGCTAAGCAATGATACAGGGTCATTAATCCGATGAAGGACCGAACCAGAAGTCCTGTCCTTCGTTTTTCTTCCTTCCATCCAGATCCATCAACTCATAGGGGTACAGAGAGCTCGTGCCCAGCACCTGGGTGACAGATGATCACAGAAAGGCCCAGCAGATTCTGGAGATGGCATCAGCACTCTCACCTGGGCCATAATGGCGTCCGATCTGTCACATTTCCACCCTGCTGCCAATTACCCCTGGATAACATTAAGTTACATTTATGTTCCTTTGGTATCATTTCAGAAGTCAACACAGATAAGCTCCCACCACACAAGCCCCTACACCTGAAATCTACTCCCGAAGTAGAAAATAAATCACCCCCCCGGACCAAGATGAAATACGGACGTAGCACACTTCACCCTGCTGAATTAGCAGACCTATGAAACTCAGAGTTGGTGTCTATTGGCCCTTTCGAGCAGGAGGGACTGCTGATGTGTTAATCCAGCTGTCAAACGCACTAATTACCGGCTCACAAAGACCAGCTGCCTGAACATCACCTGCGGTTCGACACACAAATATCTGAGGCAAAACTAATCTGTCAAAAAAAAAGCCAGAGAAACTCCTTTATCGGTACGAAACAACACAGGTCTCCCTTTGGAAGGATGTATCTGTGCCCATCAGGCTCTAATCAGCAGAGCGAGGAGCAAAACGCAAAGAGAGCACGAGCCTCAGCAGTGGAACATATGCAAAGTGTGAAATGAATGAGGATTTGCCGGCAGAGAAGACAGGAGAGAGACAGGGAGGCAGCGGCGAGAGAGTGACTATGCAAATGGCTGCAGAGCTAAAATATTAATATCCCCCCATCATCTGTGGCACCTACATTTCCCCCCTCTGCACATGGCAGTCACCCATGTCACCCGTGTTCTTATCTTTAAATAGCCGTGCTGTGATGTGGGATCTGCAGGGCCATGAATCTGTAGACGGCTCCCCTGCAGACGTGCATTTATGTCAGCCGTACGCCGATCCACTCCAGCCCATCTCCCTGGAGACGACAGGGCCCTTTGTCATCGTCCCACCTCGGTGGAAGGGGGGTATGGGCTGTCCACCTTATTAGGGGGCTCGTTCTGAACAAAGGGGGCGGCCCCGCTGCAGCCTTTCGTCATGTGGCAGGCGGGGGGGGAGCACTGTTGAGGCTGGCTCGTCAAAATATTGCGAGAGGCATGCGTACGAAATACTAGTGGGCTATTTCTAGTGCTGCAGTGGGGCGCGGGGCTTTGTCGGTGCACTCTCATCGGGGCCCCTGGGTCCTTGTAGAAAATGTCTCCCTCACACACAGATATACGGCTTTGAGTGGCTGCCGGAGTCATTCCTGAAGGCCGGCTGTTTTCTGGGCAGATTTCCTTGTAATCTGTCCTGGCAGATTCCTTTGCTCACCATTATGCGGGAAATAAGGTGGACTTAGAGTCAAATGGTGGAGTCAAAATAAAATACATTTAAAATGCTGTAAAATGCACTGGTTGGGTTCTGCTGGCTTTATGTATCAAAGTGTATGAGATTGAATGTCTTTTATGAAAAGGATCTTTTTTCTGATGGAAGAACAAGGTCCTTCTATGTCCCCAAGGCCTTTTAAAAAATAAATTGTTCAGAAATAATCACGAAACAATAAGTACTTGCAGAAGAACGCGTCTGGGTAAAATGCGAAATATTCTATTCATGCAGTTTCTGAAATGTTGCTGATACATTGGCCGCTCTCATCTATTAGTATTTTGAAAATTGCATGTTTTCCCATTTAAGTATTCAAGGCCTGCCTCACGCTTTAATAGACCTCATTCTGTGAAAATTGCCTCTGGTGTAGATGGCCCTCCCTCCTTCTAAAACAGAAATGAATAAGAGCACCTTTTAAGGACACTGACATAAAACAGGATGTCACATGTGGTAAATAACTTTCCTGGCATTGATTTAAACGCCATGTGGGATCGCTATGAAGTCCTTAAAGGAGAGCCGATGCCCATTTGTTTGGTATTAGCGAGTTTGTTTAGACTTTAAGCACGGCGCTTGGTTGTGAGTTGGAGACAGGGTGTGCTTGTGGAGATATCTGGGGGTGACACAAATTAAAAACAGCCATCTCCATCACTGAATGACTAATGTACAGCTATTGCAAAATAAACACAGAAGATGGCTTCCAGATGTAAAAGGCCTGTGAGCAAAGTGAGCAGTGTGAGTGTGTGTCTGTTTTGCCATGCCTTTTCTCACCATCGTTATGTGTCATATAAACACAGAATTTCCACTTTTTTGCTAGTAAATATGAATGTGGCTGTTCGGAAACATTTCTAAACACACAGACACACTACTAAAGAAGTTGACATTCATACCCCACGGATTACAGTAATGGCACCCTGCTACGCATATAGCTATGTACTGAATTTAGGCATGACTATAAGTGGTACTTTGAAACAGGTATTGTTTTTAAAGTTTTATTTGACATGATTTATCATTTAACAGAAATCTGCAACACACCCCATAACTGTAATGCAAAGATCTGTTTTATCAGGCTTACAGGTGTGCAAACATGATATATATTGTCATTTCTGCAGATGCGAGCACAGTTTTGATTTGTTACGTGCTGTTTACCCGATTTTTAATCTTCACAGTTCTCCGGCTCTGCGAGCCTCACGCCAGGCTCAGCAGAAAGGGATAAATGGTCCTGTGAATATGCGATTACATGCATTGGATGCATCCAGAAAGTGCGCAGCCTGGCTGAAATATTTATGAGCTGTTGTTTTTTTAAGCAGAGGAGGGAAAGTATTTTCCCAGGTGGCTCAGATGAGTCGGCCGCTGTTATAAAGAAGCGTGCTTTGACAGATCACCGCGCTCCTCAGATCTCATTAGGCAGACCCTGATGGCACACTCTGCTCGACCGAGGGGCTCGCCGCAAAAAGCCCATTAAAATAAATTCAAAATCTTAACACACAATAAAATCTACATGCATTATTCAACTATCTCATTATGAGGCAATCAAAGTACAGAAATACGCAATATTCCATGACATTATTGCAGTCTATAAAACTCAAACAGACTGCTTGTGAGCGATTTCCTGCTTGTGGGACATCTGCTAAAACCTAATTAGGCTGTAAAATATTTTGAAAGTACCTGCCCATTGTGTTTGAGAAAAAAAGCAATTACTCGATTGGTTAATGCATTATGTCCGGACCAACTTGTGATTATGATCCTGGGGCATCTTAGTACATGAAAAAGCGTATGACCTTTATGGCTTCTTAATACTAAATAACGTTCATTTAACGTTATTTTGTAACGTTATTTTTTCACCATGTCCTTGAATAATGCATTAATAGAAGCACAAGTTATTTTCTGTTCAACACCTTGTCCCCAACGATGATTACCAGTGTGTAAAGGAAGTTGTATGAAATTGGTGCCCTCTGCTGTTCCATATGCTATACAACGGCGCCACCTATTGTTGATCATAGGAAGTTTTTTTAAACTACTACTTAGTGTGTTCAACATCATGACTTTAAAGTGTTCCTGTAATCACTTCTTGTGATATGTGATATTTTTTTAGCGTTTTAGCGGTGGATTAGCCGGGTAGCATTAGCATTTCAAGGTCAAGTAGGAGACACAAACACTGATGTCATTCTCCTCAATTCAAAAAAGTCATACCTGCAGAACTCTTTTGCTCACCTGGATCAGTAACTTCTTTGGGTTAGATCCAGTGTAGGCCCGCTAAGAGTCCAGTGAGTTTCTCCCTGTCCACTAGTCTGTACAGTGTGCATAATCTGCCAGCTGGTCAGTAACCTTCTTCAGAGGCTTCAGCGGCCCTGACTACTGGCACAGGATATAATGTTCACTCTGTGTCTAGCTGTAACTCATAGCCGGGCCTGAGTCCTGCCCTATGAGTTACACAATGTTAAAAGTATGGCCCAGTTAGAGAGGGCAAGCAGCAGGCCCTTGGAGACAGTCAGAGCTGGCGTTTCTGTTCAGATAATGCTGTACATAACTGGGATCCCGGGCACTGCCTTGCAGAATGCCCCTAAAGCCTAGAACTTTCTGGAACTGTGTGACCTCCCTGTGGGATACAGCTGGGCTGGCCAGTTAATCTAGGCGGTCTCCGGGCCCGCAGCCCTACTCAGCATCACCGTAAGGCCAGTTAATGTAGAGACAGCCTCATTCAGCTAGAATTCTCCTCTGTTCAACTGAGATTAGATGGTGGGCATGGAAGGCCAGGCCTACGCTTGCACTTTGAACCACTTACATAAGATACAGACGCTCCTCTACTTACAAATGAGATATGTTCCGAACAGCCGTTCATAATTTGAAACGTTCGTAAGTCGTTATTCAACATCATTTTAAAGGTATACGCAAGTACAAAGAACTAGGATGCTGGGAGTATGCGTGCGACGCTGCCGCGTGGCGGAAGTAACGGCCAGAAGTCATACTAGGTGGAATTGGCACACAGAGAAAAATTGATGTTGCGGACAGGAAACAGGAGGTATGTCTGAAATTTTGTAAATGGAAAGTTTGTAAGTAGAGGAGCATCTGTACTAGCAAAACAGTACTACTAATCATAAAACTAGTTTCAGTAATACCTCTGTTTGCTGCTAAATATGGCAGGGTGCAGGTTTCCTGTTGGGCAGTTAGAAAGCTTCTTATGTGGATATGCTGTACATATACTTTGTACACATCCTCATTCTTATGGAATTTAATCACCGATCCACGATGTTCCTTAGAGTGTGGCAGGCAGGACTCGCCGTCCCAGTGAGCGGATTCCGGGAGCAACCCGTCGGTCTTGACTGCCTATGGATGTGGAGAATTAGTACTTCCTACTCTGGTCTGGTTCCTACATTGTTGGGAGTCTTTTTCTTTGTATCCTTTCACTAAATGAATGAATTAAAGGTGTGCGGGTGCTGGGATGTGATGCAGAACAATGCATGACACACTCACGCTTCATGCAATCAGAGACCAAGGAGTACAAAAAGATGGTTTTATTATTTACACAGGGTGACTTTGAGACCAGAGGACGAAAGGGGTCCGACGTTCTTGGCAGCTTCAGAACCAGCTTGCACATACCACCGTTATTTATATATTTATGTATCTGGTTTTTATTTTGGAGTCTAATCTGGGAGAACCCGGTGGGAGAGAGGGGGACCCAGCCTCAAATAGAGCAGTTTGTAAAACCCATGTCCAGATGAAACAGAAACGGCAAAGTAGGTCAAAGGAAGGACCTGAATGTGCAGATGTCAGAGAGTGCCGTGGCCTGGAGAGTGGTCCGACGTGGCGGTACTACAGGAGAGCAGATGCACATGTGCGTATGTATGGATGCGCTCCGATGCCAATGTGTTGACGTGTTTAAATATGCATGGTTACACAATCAAGTCCAAGTGAGCGCTACGGGGGCTCAGTGTGGCGTTTATACTGCGGCTGGAAACGGCGGTGGGGGGGGTCCGAAGACTGACTCAGTAACCTGATGTGAAGTTCCGCAGTGCTTCTGAATGGGGGGCGGAGCCCTGAGCCGTGAAACTGTAGGCAAAGTAGGCAACTGCAGAGCCCAACATCAGGCCGGTCATGTAGGACACGGTCATCGTGTTCCCTGTGGGGGAGTGGGGGAGGGAAGAATTTTTCAGACAGGTAAGAATGCAAGTGAACATTTGTGTGATGTTCCCTCCTGTAATGAATCTGCTGAAAATTCACCCCAAATATATATATAAAACACCACCCAAATTCTCAGGAGTCTGGACCTCTTCATGTCTGTAAGGAAATGTTTTCCTTAAAAGCCATCTTCTGCAATACAATATACAGGATACTACTGGTTGAATCAAATTTTTGTGATGGGAAAAGATATCTCAGTTGAAAGTCTATCAGTGGTTTTTAAAATGAGGCTTTCCAGACATGCATGTAGACTAAGTCAAAGCTACATATGGCACGTTTCACTTTGGGTCCCTCGCATGTGAGGCTTGAGCAAACGTGCACACGTTTGCTATAATAACCAGGTATTAAAATGACACTGACACACAGAGGTTGTGACCTCATTCCCCTGCGCACTAGCTGTGAGTGTGAAGAGCCCAGTGTGGGTGGTGTGCAAATGCCCACCTGCTAGCTCCCTCTGCTCGGGCGGCACCTTCCGGGCGGCCAGGATCATGGGCACGCTGCCGAAGTAGCCGTTGCTGATGCCCATGAGCAGGGAGAAGAGGCAGGGCCAGGCAGGGTGGCTGAGCGTGGGCCTCTGTACCGGGTAGACGCACATGATGAAGAGGGGGATGAAGACCACGCGGAAGCAGGAGAACAGCAGTAGGCGGCCGCCCTTCCAGTCGTACGGCACGGCAGCCAAGATCTGGGGAGACGGGAGGGCCGAGAGAGTCAGGCTCTTCCCATTTCTGGCCTGGGGGGGGGGGGGGGGGGGGCGCGGCGCCCGCGCGCGCGGGGGGGGGCCGGGGGGGGCCGGGGGGGCCGGGGGGGGGGGGGGGGGCGG
>JABFEA020000048.1:7663449-7675287 GCA_019775915.2 Cyphomyrus plagiostoma
GGTGTTCATCCGTTGGCCCTTCCGTTCGGGCCGCCAATATCTGGGGTTCCGGGTGGGCCGTTGTTTTCAGGCTCTTCCCATTTATGGCCTAACCCCCCCCCCCCCCCCCCATAAGTGAGTCCCCAGTAAGGCTCAGCAGAGGTCCCCCACCCAAAGCTGGCTCCCTAACTACTTTTACGAGACCCCGGTTTCTCCGCATCCTCACTGCCTGCCGCCTCCCACGCTTACTTTGCCCACGAAGTCTGACATATTGAAGACAGCCATGATGAGGATGGGCAGCCACTCCCCCAGCGTTGCGTTGCGGATCTCCGATTCCAGGCCCGGGAACAGGCAGAGGGTGATGAAGTAGGTCACCGCAATGGAGAGCATGTAGGCCCAGATCACACGGGACACCACGTAGCGGTGCAGGATCATGTCTGCATCACCAGTAGGGGGTGCAGGTCAGACCCCCAGTAGCCATGACAACAACATATGTGAAGTGCCCCAATAGCAACATAAATATGTTTTTTCTTAATTTTATTTGGCATGTTTTTACATTCCAGGGTCTCAAGAAACACGCAACATCCAGATGGGATCTTTAATTAATAATCCCTGACAGATGTGTTGATTAAATGCACTGCACCATTCAACTACTTTAAACCACATTTGTTAATTGAAGACTGCATTATTTTCCTTTTTTAAAATTGATTTTGTGTTAGGAATAAATTTAATGGTTAAAAAGCCAAATAGATGTTTCACAATGTTTTCTATGCGCCCATTATAATGATGAAAATAATTCATTTGCTTCATTATTTTGATTAATCTAAGGTTACTTCATTTCCCTGGTGTTTAAGTAACTAAAACATTGATTAATTTAAATTAAGTTAATAGCTAATTCATTCAAGGGATGCACTTGTAGCTTTTTTCTTATATAGTTTGGTTTAATTTAATTTAATTTAATGACTATGGTGAGCCTTCAGCTATAGCATGGCGTTTACCGTGATCTGAAATATGTGATACATTTAATCAGCATCTCATAGAGGGAGGATTTACTATCACTAGACTGGAACAAAATGCATAATGTCCACTTGCTACTGTTGGACCTGGGATATTGACCTCTGGTATTTGTCACATTAATGTCTATTTTGCTTACCTTTCACTGTTGGCCAGCTTGTCTTTATTTTTTGTTTGGGAACGTCAAACCTCACGTAGGTCCCACTGCTGGCTAATTCACCGTCGGCAGCAGGAATACCCACGGCCCCGTCATCCTAACAGCAAAGAGAACACAGGTCTGGGTCCTCCAAGCAGAAGTCTGTCCACTACGAGTAGCAGCTGGAAGCTCCTCCCCTTCCAGCCTGAGCCCAATCATTTCCTTTCTCCTCGCAATCATGCAGCACCCTCTATGACATCACTAACAGTCAGTACCAGGTTGTGCTTCTCTAATCGATTAAAAAGTTGCTAAACCATTTTAAAAATCCAGTAAAGCATAATTACATTGACTGGCGAAACCTTTCAAGAACTGTGCAAGATTCTGCCTTTGCCTCTTTAATTTTTGTGGACGCTTTCCAATTCAGTCTCATTTCTGACTAGCACTGTTTCTTTGTCAAGGCAGAGAGACAAACAGCAGTGGCATCTGACATCCAAGGAACAAAACATTATTTCATGCCAGGCATGCACTGGGCTGTACTGTGCTTATCTGACAGCTAAATCTCAACAACTGCCTGGGGGGGAGGGGTGTTTCAAGCCAATAACTGAGACAGCAACGTTTCAAGGTAAACCCAAACAATCAACCAAGCGTAACAACCTCCCGAGATAAATGATATTAAAAGGGGATAAAAACAGACTCTGGTACTCACATAATCACAATTGTCAAAGAGGCAGCCATTTTAGGGAGGATAGATGGAAAGATTTCCAAGTAATGGATTATTTAGTTGTTGAAGGAACACAGTTTTTTTTTGCTCCAGAACACAGTACCAGCTTTTCCCTGTTCAGTTATCGATGGTTTAGTTTCTGGCTGGACTGGGAAATTTTTTTCTGTGTTGTTTCTAATTCCCTGTACTGCATGTGTAATTGAAATCAGTCCACAGTGACAAGTGGGGTTCTCTGCTGCCCATTTCAGAGTTATTCCTTAGCGCTCAAAATTGATGTTAGTGGCTTTAAGGGTAGATAAACAGACAGTTAGTTTTTTTTTCATTTGTTGCTGTCATTCAGTTGAAATTTGAATTCACTTTCGCTCAGTCCATGCACACCTTTAAAAATAACCTTCTAAAGCCTGGATTAATGATGTAATCAATCAATCTATCTATCCCCCCCCCCCCAATGTAAAAGCTAATTATTTTCCTCAGCATGTGACAAGGAAAACCAGCCCCCATGTCTGGATGGTAATGTGACTTTTAGCTTTAACCAATTAACAGGAAATTCAGAACAATAACACAGTAAAACGTAAATTGCAAAGGAGGGTCTGGTAGTGTGACCTGGGCCATATACCTGCTTCACACAGGAACTGTGGCCTATTTGCATGCCAAAAGCCTTCTGGATTTTTACAAGAATAAAGTCCAATTTTTCAATAAACGTATCACGAGCTGAACAGATCCAAGTAGTACTGCAAATACTGATCATGGCTAATAGATGATCGAGGCAGCCAGCGTGCAGCCAGCGTGCAGCCAGCGTGCAGCCAGTGTGCAGCCTCTCTGCTTGTGACGCAATCACAGCCTGCACACCGCCCTGTTGTTATGGCGACACAGGGCTCTGGCAGGGGCGTGGCGTTTGGCTGGGGATGCACAGCTGGCGCCCATGCCTCAATAAATTAACAGATAAATGCCCCCCACCCCCACCCCCAGTAAGGAAGAGCCGTGTTACAGACCAGGCGTTACTGTATTTAATTCTGCAGTCATTTTAGCTGCTCAGCCTCTGTGACTTCACTGTATTGCTCAGATACTCCACCCTGGCTCAAAAATACTGTTACAAAGATTCCCCACCCTGTTAGATATGTATGCCGATCCTTTACAAAGATATTCCACTCTGCCATTTAGACACTCAAATCACTTGCAAAGACACTTCACTTTGTGACATAGATACTCTACTCCCTTATAACGATACTCCATTCTGCCACATAGATACTTTACTCCCTTACCGAGGTAGTGGAGGCCCTGCTACTCGGATATTCTACTCCCTTATGAAGACACTCCCCTCTATCATACAGATATTCTACTCCCTTACAGAGATAGTCCATCCTGTCACATACTGTAGATTCTCACCTCCCACGCAAAGGTGCTTCAACCTGCCACTCAGTTACTTTACTTCGTTACAAATGTACTGAACCCCACCCCTTGGATACTCTACTCCCTTACCGAGACAGTCCACCCTGCTACTCAGATACTCTGCTCCTTTACAAAGATGCTCCATCTTCTCTTGCACATACATCCTTATTCCTTAGCAGATGCTAAAGTAGCTTACATCACATTTTTGTAACCAAATCTAAACTTATCTAAACTCCAAATTTAAAAATCGACTTTAATAATATATCATGCTAACTTAGCATTTACTACCTAAAGAAAAACTTACGAATCTTACTTCCTCTGCGTTGACATCATGGTGGACCTGGTATCCGGTGGCCCGGTCTGTATGACCTTTGACCTCGGTGAGACCCTGGCGGGCAAGGCTGGTGTAGTGCTGAACGAAGCGGGTCCGACGCACCAGCAAGTGCAGCATGAAGCAGGTGAGCTCCATGCAGATTGAGATGAGGAAGAAGATGATGGTGCTCTTCTTCTCGTTTTTGATCAGGAGCTTGGTGAAGATGCGACTCAGGGATATGATGACGCCCGCAGTACCTGCATGCAGCAGACAGCACGTTGGATTAGAGAATCTCTGATAAGAGACTGAAGTTTATTTTAAGTACCACACTAGGTGACTGGAATAATAGTACTATAAAAAATACTACAATAACTGTCTTTTCTTTAATTTTTCTTTTTTTATCATTTTAAATGTGATTCTATATATCAAGGATGTTGGTTGTTGATGTCAACACTGATAGGGACCAAATCAGCCCAGAACCCTCCGTGACCCTAATCACACAGGTGTGTGTCCCTGTCATCCATACCCTTGCTACAAATCTTTCCTATTTTCATTTTATGTGCATTTATGTTCCTCACAAACCAGGACAAACAGTGGCCTTAGTTAGCGTCGCTGAAAAATACAAATTGTACATGAAATGTTTTGTTTCAGGAAATACAGCAAAACAATCTGATAAAATCTAAAAATGTGAAGGATGCAGTAAATCAACACGGCTGACTAAAGGACCCCTCTGCTACAAACGGCATGGATTTGACGTTTGGATCCGTGGTTAATGATCAGATACGGCAGGTCAGGGGCAGCCTGTGGGGGGGATGAGGCCTGCATCATGGAGTCTTACTCACTCTCTCCGGTCATCACTCCTTGGGTGTACCTCTTTGGAAGCATCCCCATGTAGCCGTAAAAACTAGACTGCTGAACTGGAATGAAAAGAGGGGGAGATGGAGGAGCAGTAGCACAGGGTGGTGCGGAGAGAAGCTTGTTCACTGACTGAGCAGCGGCTCCCAGGTGCGGTTACCTGTGCATCCAAAGGCCACCACCCCCACCGCCACCAGGTTGATGACATAGGACTGCTTGTTGGTGAACTGCTCCAGCCAGACGTCACAGACACCCACAAACACCAGCGGCCCAAGAGCAAACAGGTAGCCTGCAGGTAGGTGAGGGGAGGGGGGAGATTGTTCAATCTGTCACCTGTGGGGAGGAGCCCCTCTCCCAGCAAACTTGAGATCTCAGTGTGACTTCAGACATGCTGACATACCCCTGGGATTTGTCCCTGTGTCCCTCGTGTTTTAAAATGCCATCTTAATTCACCCCACTGAATTCAGGAGTGCCTACATTATCAAAAGCCTTGTGTTATTGCTTGGGAAAACACAAAGGGTTTTTTGTTCCAAACGCATCCTTTGATCTCATTAGAACTAAGGCTCTATCTCTGCTTTAATGGAACTGTCTTGGTCTGCCATATGTGCGATTTGATGCTCTCTGCGCTGGTGAGAGTATTAATAACTCAGATATTCCATGAAGGCCATTGGATACAGCTGCTTTTGGGCTGTCGCGGTGATCCCCAGCCAAATGTTCTCTTAACTGCAGCTCACACACATAAGAAAAGCAGGTCTTCCGTTTGTGGCTGATCCTGAGTTGTTTCGGAAGACAAAGGTCAGTCTGATAACGATGGCTTCCCCCATGACAAACAGTATTAGTGGAGTCCAATGGGTTCCTCAAGATCCCAAGAGACAGGAAGGACTTGCCTAAGCTTGAATTCTTATACACTCTCTTTGATCCCCGTTAAAGCCCTCAAACGTTATGAAGCATATCTTCTCTGATATGACCCACTTCCTTATGACACCCATTGATAAACACATAGAGTTGACAATTGTCAGTCAAACAACTACTTGCAGGTATCATTGCAGCAACGAAGTGTTCAGACTATTCTTCCAATAGGCAGGTGATATTGGGGATGGTCTCCTATCACTCACCCACAGTGATCCGGGTATGTAGACCCAAAGTCTCCACCAAGGCATTGTTCAGGACCACTGCCAATAAGGCCACCAGGATGTATGTCAGACTCATGTCAAACACAATAGATGTTCCTGAAGGACCAGCAGAAGGGCAAGAAGAGAGATCACACTTAGCCCATCACTAGTTCCTCATTAACTGTACACTTTTCACAACACATTTCAGAAAATCCCTCATCCCCCCACCCTAATGCCGTCAGCCTACTGGGCCACAGGGGATGATGCATACCTTGGAATTTGTGATGTAGGTAGTCCACGTCAGTGATGAAGCTGTTGTAAGGCAGCAGGAATCCAACCCCGGCTAGCAGCATAGCAAAGTATATCCCATGGTACCGGTCATCTGGTGTAGGCTCCTCGAAGACTTACCATGGTAAATCAGAGGGAGGAGCATGTCAGGAGTATCCCTCGCTGGCATGAGGAGGGGGACTTTTATTACTTGTCCTCTTGGAGACCCTTTAAGAGTTAGAACCATCTTCTGCTCTGCGCAGGATTATAGGCTTGCGTAAAATGCATCTATAGCGACCGCAGCCACTTCACGCATATCCCATAGTACCGCTTATGGGTTAGGGGTTTTCTTTACGGCAGCTCACCCCCGCCCACTCCTGTCCCTATTCCACTGCATCGTTAAAGTCTCAGCCTTGGAGCCCAGTACTAGCAGCCATTCACGACAGCCTCAAAAAGCAGGGTACGCTTACTCCTAATCACTTCACTAGGCCTTCTTTGGTAATGGCTCTGGCCTATTAGGGCGCTTGTTCCACGTTAAGAAATCAAAGGAAACCCACGGCGGCTCCTTCGACACAATGATCGCAGTGCTCCAACAAGCAGCCAAGCCTCTGTATCTGAAGCCCCAGAGCCATGGCAGGCGAGAGTGTATCCCTGATTTATTCTGATCCTGGAGGATGAGTCTGGGACTGACTGCTGGCACGTGGGGACTCAGAGAGCAGATGCAGATAGAGGATCAGCTTTCTCCAAAAGCCGAGACAAATTACCATATAAATGGCTCCATATCTTACAGAGGCCGATGGTACTGGGGTAAATTGATCTTCTGGGGCACATTCAGTCCACAGGGCAGCCGCACCCTGACCCCCAGGCCCTGACAATGATGGCGGTGTCTTACCCGGCTCTGCAAAGGTAAGGATCCCTCTGTCGGGAACGTCTTTGGCTTGGAAGTCCTCCTCCTCCAGCTGGTAGCTCTCGAAGCTGAAGCTCATCACTACATTTCCCTCCGGTGTGGTGATGGGTGTGGCTTGCCGGCGCCTCTCCGTGCCGTTCGACGCCATTCTGAACCCAGCCCGGCGCCCCCTGTCACCCAGCTCAGCCGTGGCCTGTCCCTGGGATGTTAATATGAGAATTCCTCCTCCCTCCTGGGGGAGCGGGGAGTGCCAAGACTGACTTTAATCCTAATGAACGCTTATTCTTGGTTTTTATTACTGTTAAGAAAAATACTATATTTCAAACCAAACTTTTTAAATATGTCAGATTAATCCTATCCTAAATAATCCAATTAATATTTAGAATTTGAAAATTATTTATACTAAATGTTTAACATTGAAGCCATAGATAAAACTCCGACTAAAATATTTAAAACTTAAATAAATAATGCATTCTTATGCAGCTGATGTTTCAGATGAGTTTCATTTCATTTCAGGCAGATTGCCGGAACGGAGTCAGAGTCAAGGCGAGGCTGGGATCGGGAAGGTCTGGCACATACGTTTGGGGGGACCGATGGCTCCATCATGATCCCACACTATGAGAAACTATGAGAACAGGATTTTAAAGAGGTGATAGACTAGGCAGAAGGTGGTGCCCAGCTGGCAAGAGGGAGTGGGGGGTTGATGACGTTTGGCAGGACAGGACTGCCCCGCACCACCGAGGTCTCCTCATGCAGAATATGCCAGGAGGCCTGGCAGGGGTGCCAGCCAGCGGCACAGTGGGTCGCGCCAAGTCAGCTCCTTCCAGCCTGCATTTCATTTGCTTCCTTTGATAATATGTGCTTCATTATGGTAAATGTAAAAGTGCACTGGGCCAAAATGCGATCGATACTGAACGGAGGGGAAACTGCAGCGTGCGCATTACTGCCACGTCCCATTACACTGCACTGTAGCACCTCCACCGCAGGCACAGGGGGCATCATCTGTAATGCAGGCGGGCAAACCGGCTGAATATTTACATATATTTTACGTGGCATAACAAATATACTTCTTGGGCTCTATATATAGTCCAGTTTCATAAGACACACATTTTTGATTTTGCAGAACAGGCACTTATATGCAAAACAAAAAGAAAACAGGAATGATTTTGAATGGACTGGAAAGACCTTGAAGGAGAGGATTCCTCTTGAGGGCCCTGCGTTCTGCGTGAGCGCGGCTCTGAAAGCGGGCCACCCCCCCAGCAGCGCCTCGCCTTCCCGACTTCAGCCCCAGTCAGACCCCCGGGCTCTGCAGGCACAAAGCACTTCCTGCTTTCTTTTGTTTCTCTTATTTGCCTCCAATTTTTCTTGCGTTTCTCTCTTTTATTTTTTAATGTGTTGGGAAAACCCATGCTGCTGCCGCATTGCTAGTCGTCCCACTTTTCTGATAAAACTATTTTTGTTTCCCTGTTTGTTTTGTGTTTCAAATTGGATTTCCGGGACCCAGCTATTGAAAAAGCACACAGCGACTCTGCCATCACCTCTTTGATAAATTGCCTGAGCTTCACTTTTCTGACTGCCTTCTCAATATTTAACTGCGACACAGGCAGGCGGCTGCAGAGGCAAGACCAGCTGCTGGCTTGCTACACCGTAGTGTCGAGCAGATCCCTGATAACAGATCACACCGCAGATGAGGACCTGGGTCTCCTGGACCCTGCTTTAGGCCCGAGCGCCTCAGCCTTGAAATAGCCGGCCACTTCCTCTATTTCGATTTGGGAAAATATAGGAATGCAAAGTCACGACAGGCCACCAAGCTCCCAAACAGCTGCCTAATTGGTGTTGTACCAGTGCTTACTCTCCTTCACTGTTCCTCATTAAGGAGTCTTGCTGCTATGGCAAGGTACGAGCATGTGTTGCATTTAGCCTTGTTGCTGTATGTTCATACTAGGGATGCAAAAAAAAAACCACAACGAAAAGCGCAATGCTTTGCACTGCGTTTTTGTTCTGCATATTTTCATCTCCTGTTTGTCCATGTTCTTGTGTGCCTTTGCACGGTTTCAATGCTGCGTTGTATTAGCAGTTTCTAAGAATGTGCATGATTGTCCCTAGTGTTTATGGGAAAAAAGAGAGATTAAAAAACATGCATACAAACACTTTGGAATGCATCTGTATTCATTTTTGATGTGTGCAGAAATGTGGGCAGCAGTGCATTTTCAAAATGCACTGCAACGCAGGGCACTAGTGGGGACATCATACATAGCTTTCGCAGAATGTGTGTGTTGATGAAAAGTGCAACTTAACGCACATATCAGGAATGAGCCCTTACTGCTCCCTGCTCAAGCTTTTTATGGAAGTCTCCTAGTTACAGTCGCTAGTGCTCCATCAACTTAGACCCTTACACTGCCCCCTTGAGGGCAGGGACTCTACACCCAGTTGCCCAGGAGACAGTTCAGAAAAGGTTTTATCTGAATGGACTTACTGTTTGTCAGGACTAAAACTAAACAGGCCTTAATTAAAACCACAGTAATTAGTTCACTAGAAATAACCCTGCTCAATAAAAGTCATGTATGAAATTTGGCATCCAAGGAGGTCTATATGATACAATCTATGCATATATGAATACATATAACACACATATATGTGATATAAAACGACAAGCCTGTAGTTCTTATTTATTCATAAGATCTAGAAATTGCGTCCAGCTGGAGGGTGCGAAATTTTCAGACACATAGGCGGTCCCAATTAATTTTTCAGCGGACAGCAAGGCGTCTGGCGTTAGATGTGAAAACCCCCGGCCGTAGAACGACCCCAACTTCCTTTCCGTCTCACTTTTATTTGGCAGGATCAAAAACGCACCAACCAAAGGATACCAGAGCCAAGCTTGGGAGTCGCTATGAAAGCCTTTTGTCGTCGCTTTTGCTTTTTATTTAGGGCTGGGGGATGTCGAGAGCGGCGCTTTGAGAAAGACATGCCACTCTTTCATGGTGCATAATGTACCGCACGCTGAAGGCGATTTTGAGATGGCTGAAAGTCTGCGATGTATTTTTCTCCCAAATGCAGGGAACCAAGCGTAAAAAAACTGCAACAGGCGCATATGGTGACCGAATAGCTCACTGACTGGGGCGCAGATGCATATGGACTGACGTGCATATGGTCACTTCATTAAAACGCAAAACAAAACTGTATGCTTTGTCATCCATTCAAGTATTCTTATACGTAGATTGAAAATCCGACTTTTTACTGCATTCCAAATGATGCTCGCCCCTCAGCACTGAGCCGGCGGATTGCCGAGCCTGGTGTTCCGACCGCAGCACATGCGGGTGAAGCATGGAGACCGCATTTCCCGCACGTTTCAACAACGAGTCCGATGTGCCAGCTACTGACAAAACATTATATCTAAGCCATTTCAGCAGCAGACGTCCATTGTTTTCCCTCGGCACAGATGCCAGATTCTGTTTCCCTGGGCTTCTGTAAGTCGGCGGCATGGCAGGCACATGTAAGATAAGAGTGGGATACAAGCAGAAAACCGACCGAGCCGCACAGGCAGCTGTCTGGGGAAAATGCTAAACTGAGGCGGTTTTGACGTGTTATTGTCCGTGGGGGTGTTGAAATGCGTGGGGGCTGCCCCAGGTGTGTTCTGGTTGCATGCCCCACCCCTGCCAAAATGACGACCAGGCGTGGGACAGAGAACTTCTAACAGCCATGCATTTTGATAAATATATTATCAGTATACCAGTTATGTTAAACAGTCTTCAATTAACAGCAAACAAACAAGGACAAAAAAACGTACATAAGACCGACGCAAACATTTGTTGCTATAATAGGATAAAAAATTTGCTGCCAACAGCCAAGTCAGGCTGTGTACTTTCATACTAAAGAAGCTTGTATTGTACGTAATGTACCTCAGTCAGGATGAATCTTTTAAATTAGGTTTGATGAAAAAGAGGTTTATCTGTTGTCAGCGGAGGGTGGCGCTCATCATGTTCCTAAGAACTATCCGAATGTTTTATGTAAAAGGTTATAATAATAATAGCAATAATAAAAATCTCAAGACTAAAGATAGGTTTATCAAGCGGTTTGTTAAGGTCAAGTAAAATTAAAATCAATCGAATAATTATGAAATTAGTTCTGATTAAAACAAGCTTAGATAATTCTGAGCAATATCTGCGTTGTTATAACATTCATCAAAACAAAACAGTATTTTTTCCTAACACGTAACATAAAAACATTTTTATTAATTTCTTAAAAATCAAAAACAAACTATTGATACTGTTTTCTTTTGAGCGCTCGGCTTAACAAATAATACACAGTCATCGCAGTTTGAATAGTTGGCCAAATGGCACATTTTAACTCCGTCCTGTTTGTACTTACCTACACGACGCGTCCTTATCTAGCCTTTAAAATAATTTCATTGTGTCAGAGACCCAAGCAGCGCACAACAGGTCCCGTCTTACCTTCCGCAGGCTCCTCGGCGCTTTCGCTTTCTAAAGATGCGGCTGCATTAAAGAGAAAAGCCGGGGACGCGTCTTATCAGCCATCTTCGCTGCAGGATGCAGCCTCCATCCATCGGGGAAATGTTCGTGTGCTATGCTCGGCTTTCGAGCAAGGTGCACTACCGCCTTCCCTCTCTCCCACCCTCCCGTTTTCACGATCACAGATAGTAACAGTATTAACAGCACCGGGGGAACTAGTGTTTCGGCAGATTTAAAGGGTTCATCCGCGCATAGAGCGCTCATCCTGTGTATTTGCGTAGAATAAATACCAAAGAGATGTTTTCAAATGCGCTATGGAACATATTATGGTAATTTAGGCTACAATTAATTTTTGACCATTTATTTTAAGCGATTTCATGATCAGCGCAGTGCTGAAGAATCAGACTTTACTCACCAATTTGTCAAATGCTTATTCACACTTGCTTAATTTATTAACCGCGCACAGATGGAAAAGGTTCTTAATGGAAAAGGCGATAGCTTGATACGTAGTAGGTTATTTACACAGGTAGGCGAGATTAAAAGTCTTGGTTTACACATACGTATACATGCATGCATGAATACACACACACACACACACACACACACACACACACACACAGACACAAGCACACACAAACACACACGCAGAGACACATGCACACACACACAGACACAT
>JABFEA020000048.1:7692251-7724594 GCA_019775915.2 Cyphomyrus plagiostoma
CCCGGTGTGCAGGTTGGCACCTTGCATGGCAGCCTCCGCCACTGGTGTGTGACTGTGTGTGTGAATGGGTGAATGTGGGGCATAAATTGGCCTAAGACAAATGCAGTCCATTTACATGTAGTTTGAGGCCTAAGACAGACATGCTAGGCCTAGTGAGTGTGCTGCTAGGCATTGGGAGTGTGAAGCGTTAGGGTTAGGGGGCTGCGAGGCCTAGGGAGTGTGATGCTTTAGGCCGAGGGGGCTGCTATACCTAGATAGTGTGATGCGTTAGGCCCGAGGGGGCTGCTAGGCTTAGGGAGTGTGATGCTTTAGGCCGAGGGGGCTGCTATACCTAGGGAGTGTGATGCATTAGGCTGATGGGGCTGCTAGGCCTAGGGAGTGTGATATGTTAAGCGGAAGCGACTGCTAGGCCTAGGAAGTGTGATGCTTTAGGCCGAGGGGGCTGCTATACCTAGATAGTGTGATGCGTTAGGCCCGAGGGGGCTGCTAGGCCTAGGGAGTGTTATGCGTTAGACCGAGGGGGCTGCTAGGCCTAGGGAGTGAGATGCATTAGGCTGATGGGGCTGCTAGGCATAGGGAGTGTATACAAACCCAATGTATACAAAACCAACTGAATACTTAAATTCAACAGCTGAAATGTGAGCTTGAACTTATGAAATGATTTGGCTTCTCCATCTCATCTATTGCTACATAATTATGCCAGTGTAAGTGACACTAACATGAACATGAGCTGAACGGTTACACTTTATTTGCCCTTGTAAGATGGCATATGTGTTATTATATACATGCTGGTCACAGACTGAGAACGACTGTCGAGTTTAACAGTTTCAGATGCTGCCACCTTGTGGATGAAGAATGGCTCTCCAGTCAAGGACTCTGCTTTTTTGCCAAATGGTGCAAAAAATATCAGAGAATGAAAAATCGGCCGAAGCAAAACTAAGATTAAGACGTCCAATAAGCGGAAACCTGGAGATGATGGAATACACCCATAAATCAAGGGAAACCCTTAAAAAAATGCAGGGTGGGGGGGAAGATACAACAACACATGGATCTTTTCATACTTTTACCCGGTTATCAAAACAAATGGCACACAGATCACGAGAATGAAGACAGACGATGCCAGAGGAGCTTTCATGATGGGGAAGTGTGTTCATCACCAAGGGGGTCCCATGGACTCAGCACACAGGTCACAACACCCCTCACGTTCTTTCCCGCCATCAATCGCTCTTCTTCCTCCACACCACCCTCCACTCATCCCAGTCGAGCAGAGTGCGGTCTGTCTGCCAGCCGGTCTTCCGCAGGCCTAAAAGACAGAGGCCCCCCATGCTGACACGGCTAATGCTAACAGCGACTGCCAGGACTCGCCAGTCTGCTGTAGAATCAAAGACACTGACTCCGGAATGCCCAACTCACACCTAAGGAAGCTTAATGCCCTTGATCTGGAGTACTTTGGGGAAGGGCATTAATCAGACTGCACGTGACTGGAGACGAGAGGACATTGGAAGGTTAGGGCCATTGGTTAGCTGTCTCCTACTCACTGTACGGTTTAATCAGTCACTTTCATATTGATCTCCCTCCTCAGCTTTTCCCTTTTCCCAACAGTCACTGCAGTTCAGTCACACAGTTGTATTGCATTTGGGTCTTTGGGAATGAACAGCACCTCACCACCCCCACCCCCCCCCCCAACAAACACAGAGAGGATTCAGTAACTTTATTGCAAGGAATTGATAAAAATGAGCTGACAAACTCTATATCCTCAGGGAAGCAATATCTAGTGTTGAGAACAATATGCTGTTTGAACGGAGCTTTACAGAAGAACCTACCATTAAGGAAGAGTGGAAACATCTGGTCAATGATTTTGTGACTCTCAGAGACCATTTCCCAGGGGTCTAAAAAGAAGAGACAGTTATGAGTAAAGGGGTAAAATTAAAATAAATTACATTCCACAACTTACTTTGTGTCCGAGTGGCTGAAAGTGCCTTTAGAGCTCCCTCTGGTGGACACATTTGGCACAGGATCATGCTGAGGCATAACGCCTGGCTGGCAGCCTTGATTTCCTCGCCTGACGATGTGTCTGAGCCCCGACACACCAGCACACGACCTCGAAAGCATTATGGGATCACGTTAACAGAGTGGACCTTGGAGCTAACCTCAAACAACTCAGCCAGTCAAAACAAAGGTTGGTTTCTACTAACCATCTCTCATTCCAATGAGGTATGCCTTACTGTTGTTTTTTAAAGCAAGCTGAAGCTCATCAGGGCTACACAGCAAGGAGAAAAAAAATATACATTATAAAAACAGTAATACAACTGTGTTTCTCTGTGTTTCATTGTTAAATACAGACAAAAGCAAAGGTGCTATGCAGTTTGTCCTGAGTTTACCACAGTGTTTGTTAACATTTCCCCTAAAATGTGCACAAACCAGTTTGCGAATGGTTTGTTTAGCTTTGATTGTAAATCACATTCTTTCATTTCTCCTTTTAAGACACGGGTCTGGGAATGTTACCAATGCTGCAACGGAAAGCAGGACATCACGTACATTTGCAAGTTAAAACGTATTCGAGTTGTTAAACACGTTCCCTGAGGGGGGGGGGGGGGGGGGGGCAAAGTCCAAGCTGGATGTCCAGAGAATTTCGCAGGAAAAGACACAGACAACAGGATAGGCAGGAGGGAAAACACACAAAAAGGAAAGAAGGAAGGACACATGGAACACTGAACAAGAGAGAAGAGACAGGAAGAGAGAAAGGGCTCAGGAAACACATGGAGCAGGGAAGAAGAGGCAGAAAAAGAAAAAGAAAGGGACACAAAACAGACTGAACAGGAGAAATGAGTCAAAACTGAGAGGTAAGGACACAGGAAACACTGAGCAGGACAGAAAAGACAGAAGAAAGAAGATGATACAGGAAACACACTGAGAAAAAAAGACAAGAAACAGAATGAGCAGAGACAAGAAGAGAGGAAAGGACAACAGGAAACACTGAACAGAAGAGAAAAGGGCAACAGGATGAGCAAGAATGAAGAGAGACATAGGGGGAAACAGAAAACACAGGAGAGAAAAGAGAGAGGAAGAGAAGAAATGGACAGGGAACTCACTAAGCAGAACAGAAAAAAACAGAGAGAAAAAGAAAGAGGGACACAGGAAACACACTGGGCTGGAAAGAAAAGAGAGAAGAGGAGGTCAACAGACATACCTGGTGATAAGGTCCCCAAACTTTACACCAAGTTTGATGGTGACTCTTCTTCTGAAATCTGGGGGAAAAACAACCGGCAGATATTAAGACTTGTTCTTTTTTAATAAAGCAGCAAGAAAAAAAGTAAACTGTGTAAAAGACACACCAAGGAAGACAGGCTCTCTGCTATTGGCTTCTGACGGGCTGAGAATCCGACCATCATGCAGGTACTGGTGCAGCAGAATGGAAAGTCGAGCCTCGTTCAGGGTTTCCATGACAATGGACCGGACTGCCTTGTAATTGGCCAGGAGGTGCAGGAGAGTGAAGGAGAAGAAGAGGACAAAGGTCAACCTGGACAAGAGAGAGAACGGTGCTTTAATATGACAACACCAAGGCAATCAGTAGCAGTGGGCTGCTGATGGGTATATAGAGAGAGGTTTCAGCAGGGGGCGCTCACAGCGTATTGTCAGTAACAAGGGGAATGAGGACCAAGCTGACCAGCAGTCCAGCCAGATTCACCAGCGTCTCCTAAGAAAGAACACAGACATGAAAGATGACATGCTTAGAACAGAAATAACAAGGGAGAATGATGAACTGGATGAAGGCTTTCCCTTCACAAGATGATAACATTACAGGTAATTGCACTAAGCCCCCAAATTATTACTTATGCAGAGGGAACAGCAGTAACAGGCAGCCTACACTGACAGCGGGAAGCACATAAGGACAAGTGCAATGAGGAGATCCCTTTCAGCACAGACCATCTGCCTGGGGAGCATTTCAGCACCTGGCTGCCATCTTTGGCAGATACGTCGGCCATGTTGTCCCTGCGAGCCTGATGTAAGGTCAGAGCAGCTCTAGTTGCTCCACCTGCCACTCCAACAATGGACTAAGGGAGACATACATAAAACACACAGATATATTACAAAAAAAAGTCCCACATATACAGTATATAACTAATTGAATCCCTTATGTACAATATGTAATTAATCAAGTCCCATAAATACAGTATATAACTGAAAAACTCCTACATATACTATACATATAGCGTATAACCAATATAACCAGGGATTGACATAACTGGTACGCAAGTACGCATTCACCTTTAAAAGCGATACGTATGACAATTGTTTGTTGTAAGCGTGGATGAATACATATTTTATGTGCATTTGCGCCGATATGACAAGAAATTATCGTGCATTTTAATCTTTATATGCTAATTTGTACTTCATTTGCGGTATAGAGGTTAAAATGCACGGTAATTTCTTGACAGATCGGCACTAATGGACATAAATTACATATGTATTTGCACTGTTACATTAATCGATTACCACAAGTATCACTTTTAAAAGTGAATGCGTACTTGCGTATCAGTTATGTCAATCCCTCAATATAACCAAAGTACTCCTGTGTATATTGCACATAACAAAAGGGGTGCCTTACACAAAGCATATAATTAAAAGAGTACCGTACATATACATGTTTTGTAACTTACAACTTACAACTAAAGGAGTCACATTAATATAATACATAACTAAAGGAGTTCCATGCATATAGTATATAACTAAAGTAGTTCCATAAATAGCATTTTAACCTTTAAAATTCCAGCAAAGCAGACGATGAAAGTGAAGCATGCTGGGAAGCTGGGCGCCAAAATCTCCATGAACATGGCGATGTCATTGAGAACGTCGGCCACCAGCCTGAGAAAGAGGCATTGGGAATGGCTGAATCCCCACCTTCCCACCACCCTTCCAGGGACACTCTCCAAGCCTTACCTCCATTTCTTGGCATCGCAGTCCAGTTTGCTCCTGGGAAGGATGAGCACAAGGGCAGTAACACGTTAAGATGACACGCAGCTAAGAGACACGCAGATGTGGGTGATGGCGGTGTGCTCACCCTTTGACCCACGCAAACAGAATTCTGCCCAGCATCCCGGTGCCATCTGAGGGAACCAGCAGGTATACACGTCAGAACCAAAGGTACCTTCCCTGTGACAGACTGCTCCCCTCAACACATGACCCATCATCATGAAAACAACACAGAGGAACTGTTTAACAGACATACAGACAATCACTTTCTATTATGGTTAAAACCAATCATAAAACCCAAAAAACTATGCAACAATTTAAATGTAAATGCAGTTATTCTGTAAAATGTACACAGTTGATAAAAATGTATGTTTTTTTGCCTGAACTGGTGTGGGACCTAGGGGTGATTAACGAAACAAGTGTGCAAACTGAATGAAGCAATAATACTGCTAATTTATTACCACTCTATAACACTCCAAACCAGTCACAGTGCACGTCAATATCTTATTAGTATGCTGATAGTGTGCTGAAAGAGAGGAGGAGGCAGAACAGAAGTTCCAAACACACCTCTTAGTAACCAGGTAACAGTTGCCGCAGCAACTGTAGCCTCCTGATTGCCTACACCAACACCCCTTAGTGATGCTTGGGTGGATAGTGTGCCTGACAGGGAGCTGGAGAAAGCCTGTGTGCATGAGAGAGGAGAGGAAACAGGGAAGAACACACACATTATTCTCACATGAATACCTACACACTCAAAGAGCCTGAAATCAGGCATCAGGCACCTGAATGTTAATGAGCATTAATTAAGGGTTACCTGTATAGTATCCCAAAACTGATACTGCAGGTAGTCCCCACTGACACTGTCTGGATATCCTTGTGGTAAGAAGACACTCTTAAGTGCAAAGATAAACAGAAGGTTAATCAGGCCAGCCTTGTTTAGAAACAAAGATTACACATGAAAGTGTTCTAGGTCATTCAGGTGTCAGACACATATACGGTATGTTTAACTGTCTCTCCGGTGACTGATTAACAGATCTGAAAGAATTAACAGCTCAGTATAATTTGGACGGCTTGGTTAATGCTTCTGCTGATGTGTTATTAAATGGTGTCGGAAATTGGTTACATATTAAAAGAAACTTCAGTCGACAGCTACAGACTCACTTTAAAGAACCCAAGAAATGACTTGGTGGCTCCCCCAGCATCCAGCCTTTCCCTCTTCAGCACTCCCTTATTTAATCGGTACGTCCACTCTTCCTGAGAGCCGTATCTTTCCGTCACTAATGCCGTTTCTTTTTTTTGATCCATACTTTCGACTCTACATTTATGCATACATGGAAATCGATTTGTAAATCAAACTACATAAAGCGACCGTTGTGTTTACTGATCAAATTTGAATCGATTAACTAGCTGTATTGAGTACAGAAAATGAGCTTTATCTGTTAAACATTTGAATGCATTCGACAATTACGAGAATAAATAGATACACTGACGAATGCTATAGCTAACTTGTAGTTAATAACTTAAAATAATAACTTGGTTATTTACACACGCACATGTTCCTACTAAAACGTTTCCGTGTTTACCTCTTATTGCCACCTCAACGCGGAAATTTTTCGCTTTTCCATTGGCTAGAAAATGTGAGGGCGGGATATAATTCTGTACCGTCATTGGAAGAAAGAACAGTCAGAGCCTGTCTATCCATAGCCATTCCTGAGTTAATCACTATTTAAAAAGAATAAAAAAAACTCGCTGCCTTCATAAATTAACATAATCCAAGAACGGTGGAAAATGAAAAATAAAAAAGTTGAGTTTTTATTAGCAGCAGTATAAATCAGTACGTTCATATTCAAAACACATGTCCTCCTTCCTTGTCAGGGCCATAAGGTGGTCTGGAGTCTATCCCAGTCAGCACAGGGTACAAAGCTCAAGTTCACCCTGGGGGGGAGGGGCTTCAGGCTTCCTGGATGAACTAAGATAAGCACAAGTACATCATTATTCTTTGTTTTTCATATAACCCTTTGTTCTCTCCCATGAGACATACACATACACACCAATGTTGTTACAATGGTACAAGTGAATTGATAGTTCTTGAAGCTGAAGTGTTGGAAGCAGGAAAAATGGGCAAAGTGTAAGGATCTGAGCGACTCTGACAAGGACCAAACTATGATAGCTAGACGACTTGGTCATAGCATCTCCAAAACGGCAGATGTTGTGGGGTGCTCCCAGTATGCAGTAGTATTCCCGGATGGTAGTGGCTTCTTTCAGGAGGATAATGTACCATGCAAAACGTACAATGCAAAAAATATTCAGGAATGGTTTCAGGAACATGAAATGAATTCAGGGTGTTGACTTGGCCTCCAAATTTCCCAGACCTAAATCTGATCAAGCATCTGAAGGATGTGCCAGACAAACAAGTTTGATCCATGGATGCCCCACCTCTCAACTTACAGGACGGAAAGGATCTGCTGCTAACGTTTTGGTGGCAGATTCCAAAGCTTATTTTCAGTGGTCTTGTAGACTTCATGCCTCAATGGCTCAAGGTTGTTTTGGCGGCACAAGGGGTTGATTGCCGAAAACTAAATAAGTAAGTATCGGACGTGGATCGGTCACGCATGGCCGATACCCGATCCATCAAATAGGTCTGGATTGGCACCGATACTGATCCGAATATTGGTATCGATGCATCTATATTTTTCAGTATTATATTCCATTTTTCCCTACTCAGTCCTCAGAGACCCACAGAAGGTTCACATTTTTGCTCCCTCCCAGCTCCCTGCCAGACCGACCACATTATTGCAGAGAGCAAAAACATGTGGGTATGTGGGTTCCTGAGGACCAGATTCGGAAACACAGATGTACAATACCCAGTCCTGTCACCATCAATGAGGTAAGAAGACAAACATCCTATGAATAAGTGTGTGAGTAAGAGAAGCGGGCCGGAACCAAAAACAGCCTGCCTGTGACATTGCGCAAGACAACAAAAGAGAGAGAGAGAGAGAGAGAGAGAGAGGAGAGAGAGAACCCACAATGGAAATAAACAGAGGATGTATTTACTGTAAGACACCCCAATACAGAAATAAATGGTTGCCATGACAACAGATTAAGTAAAGTTTTACTTCGCTAAAGTCATAGTGCAACAGCCCAATGAATAACAGACTTGTAACTACACTTGAAAAAACTTTTGCATAATTCTGATGGGAAGGGCTTGTTTCAGCATGAGGGGGGCAAAAATACCACAGCTTAAAGAGGAAGGTTATGGCCACAAATGGGGGTGGAGCAAAAGCAAAGAGAAAGAAAGGGGTGTGGAGCTATACTGTAAGCCAAAAACACTCCCACATTCATTCTTACACTCTTGGCTCATACCAAGAGCTCATTCTGGGTTTTCCCGCACCGTCGAAGAGGGGACACACCAGAAACTGCTTGGTCTCACACAGAATTTTTTTCATTCATTGTAGCTGAGAACCACGGAAAGATTTTGTTGACGTAGACGAAAGGAAACTGAATCTGGATTTATACAACACACTTGTGGATTTAGATTTCTGCTACTTAGGATATCGTGTCTGTGTGCCGTGTGGAATTTGCCGGTCATGTCTGGACGAGTGAGTGTGTAAGTATACCTGTGTCTGTCTGGTATGGCAGTGATACCAGACACCCCACATTGTGGTGCTCCAGCTGGTGTCCTGCCTCTGTGCTGTTCACCCAACCATACCGACGCACTGTAGTATGTGATCACAGGACAGTATTTAAAACAAGCTGCCTGATTTGTCGCTTTTAGGGGGAAGTTTTTCTCATCTTTGTAGTGGCTTCATAGCCACTGGTAGAAATGCAAATAGGCGTTTCTTAACTTTCTTAACCATTTCCTCTTTGTGTTTTTCTTTTTTTTTTTGCTGGGTTTATTTTAGAGCTTCAAAAATTCAGCAAAGAAGCAAAAACAGAAGTGATACCATGGCATATCAGAAACATGCTGATTTCAGGTTTCCCTCCCATTTCCCAGGTTCACTCACACTGTTAGCCACCTGTTGTGACCACTCCTCCTCATTCTCAAGGTGCCACACGCTTTGGAGGTGGAAGCCCGAAGCCTCACGTTCACAGGAGACGGTGAGCACATCTGCTACATTTCAACATGACTAAAGAACTTCTGGATCAAGCAGCTGCTTGCCATGTGTTTTCAGCTCGGACTGCTAGGCCTTCTCCATCCTCACCCCCAGCCCCTACATAGCTATATCTTGCAGTGTTGCTTTCTGCACCTCAGAGTGGCACTAAGTGTTGGAGGAGGGTGTTTACATCCTGTGGTTTCAGCACCCAAGCCGCTGTGATAGAGGGGAGGCTGCGTTACCCAAGCAGCACTTACCATCTTTAGATAAGTTAACAAACAGGCTCTCCTTACAGACAACAGTGACATAGGGGTGCCTAAGGGTGGATGGTTCTGGGCCAAACAGTGGCAGCTGCCCCAGCCCGTCCATATACCTGTTTTACAGGCTCATATCATTACATGGTATACATCTGTGCACTGGAAAATCACAGTGCTGGGTTGCCAGGCATCCACAGTGCGTCACCTTTAGATTAAACCTGCCTGGCACGTCTCCCTCAGTTCATACTGCAGTCCTTCTGTCATGTCACAGTGATGTTGAGCTTTTATCCATCTCTATCCACATCTGTCATTTTCCTTTGTCTTTTTCCTTGTGCCCAGTACTGCTGATCCTAAACTTCACATCTCACCCCCTGCTTCGTCTTCAGCTACATACAGCACTCCTTTGTCTGACGGCCCCGTGATGGAAGAGGGTATCCCCTTGCAGACAGTACCCAACCAATACTTGAAAGGAAAGAGGCCCAGCAGACGGATCAAGCTTTACAGGAAGCTGGCTGTCTGCAGCATTATCTGTGGGATATCTTGCGTGGGCATTCTGGCTCTGATCAACTCTGTCAGAGTAAGTGTAGCATACACCAGATTGGAAGTTCTGCCTGAGTTTCCCTCTGATCTTACTGATGTCTCTCTCCTCCCCCAAAGGCACAGGAGAAAAGGGACACAGATGTGGAGAGTGCTCAGAAGTTTTCCCGTCAGGCACGGAAATACAGCGTCATAGCCATTCTGGTGTGGGTGGGGATCCTGGTTCTCACCCCAGTCATGATGGCCTTGGTATCATACCTGCTGCGAATTGCAGAGTGACTCAGTTTACAGCTTAGTCCGCATTCCAGATTGGGCGCTTTTGTCCAACTGGGCGTGGAAATCCAGTTCCTAGGGCCATGGCTGCCTTCTAGTAACAGTATAACAGGTCAGACATGGTGCCTATGACGACTGTGCCGGCAGCCAGGCAAATCCTATTCATACACAGATTAATTTTTGGATGAGACAGCCATTAAAAAGCATAAATTTAAGAATGACACTAAAGAATGCTCAGGAATTTTTATTTAATGGTAAGGTCCTATGGCCAAGAAAGGGCTCAAGTGGCTAGCATCCTAGTAGAAGATTAATCTTTTTGCGACTATTTGGCATTACGTCTTACTCATATCTTAAATTAAGTCAGACTAACCCAAGAAGCATTATATAATTTATGTTATGGAGAAAAATTGTTACACTGTAAATTTTAATTTGTTACATTTTTTGAATTTCAGATTTAATTTACTTTTATTTACTATAAAATATTTTATAATAAAATTTGACATACAATATCCAGAACTAGTCATTTTTTAAAGTATTAAGTACAGTAACAATACACTTATAGCTGCTACAATTTAAATAAAACAATACAAACATGCCATAAAAACATTTATTCAGTAGAAAAATGAAACATTTATATATATATATATCTACATATATAGATCAGTATGTTGAAAGCCTCAAGCTAACATGTATGTTCTATGTATGAAAAAGGTAACATTTTATACAATGCACAGAAACTGCACTATAAAAAGTCAATGGTGGTCATTCACAAGCAGCATAACTTTCCAGTGCCTACTGCGTGTGGTAAAGCTCCACCCTTCTCCTCCACCTGCTGCAGGGAGCCGTTTCAAATAAAGTAAAATACAGTAGTGATACTGCCAATGAGCAGACCAGGCCAGCAAGCTACAATAATCCAGAGGGGAATAAGGTCAGGTCCAGAAAGTAAAAATCCAGACCAAGATTTTGTTCTAACCAACCAGTTGAGTGGCTGTGACTCTTTATAGTGAACTGGTTGGTTGAAACAAAATCTTGGTCTGAATTTTTACTTTCTGGACCTGAACTACACCCCCCTGCCATAAACACATGAATGATACTGTCGTGGAGAGGACACCACTGCCATGAACACGCCAAGGGCCTTGCCACGCACCAGAACTTGAGCCCCAGCCCGGGACACCCCATCCAGATGGACAGATAAACCTAACTTACTAATGCCTGCTATGCGTAAAACACAGATATGAAAGAGAACAGATGCACAGGATAGGGCCCCTTTAGAACACAGCTGGGGGCGGGGTTTAGTACATAGACAAGAAGCCTTACGCTGGACAGGAGAAAAACGGTGGCACTTGGACACAAAACCACCACAATAAATACAAAATGTAAAAATAACTGCCTTTATAACAACAAAAAAGGTCCATGCATGACCAGTCCATACAAGATGCCCCCTTGTTTGTTTTTGTTTTTTTTTTTTTTTTTTTTTTTAAATCTAGGACAGATGGGGAATGACCCCAATAGATATCCAAGCTGCCTTATAATTTACCAGTAGTTACAGCTGAGGCCAGCACACCTTCTTGGTCGAAGGCAAGCCAGCTGTCTAGTTGACAGAGTTTGGCACACAGGACAGAATCAAGTTCCTGTGAGGAGAGGGTGGGGCTTTCTCTGCCCCTAGCTCCTCCCCCTCGGCGAGTCCTACCCATGGCAGGCTTGCCACAAGACCCAACCAGAGGCTTCTTGGGCTTCCTAGCCACGCCCAATTCGGGGAAATCTACCAATCGCTTGAAACGGCGTTGACTAATCAGGGACATGGATCCATCACGACAGCTGACTGGCACTTCAAATATCGTCTCTAGACGGCTGTGGGAAAGGGGACAGGGAGAAGACAAACGTATAAGCATCACAATACAGATCACATCCCTCACTGTAGCAAAAGAAGACTGGAGGAAGAGCGTCACCCCTCTGGTGGTTTCTGGAAGTTCTTGTTGGTGTAGATCTCCTCCAAGCTGAACTCCTTCTTCTTCAACCTATAAACAAACACAAGAATCAAGCTTTGAGCAGCTATTTGACTTCAGCATTTACCTCTTAGCTTTCCTTTAAAAAGGCTGGTTACCCAAAATGACCAGGGACACACTGACGCATGAAAACCAGCCTCATTATCTAGAACCTCCTTTCATTTCATGCTATGCAAACACGTTGGGTGATTAAATGCCGAGTCCACAAATAAGTTCAAACACATTGAAGCCTGAAAGGATATCCCTTTCCACACACCCATCAACCTTCCACTTATCTTGGTCAGGGTCACTAGTGGGCGTGGAGCATGTTCCACGCAACAGAGCAGAGGTACATCCAGGAATTCGATGGCAGTCCATCATAGGGCGGACACACACACACACACACACACACACACACACACACACACACACACACACACACACACAATCATTCATTAAGGGTAGTTAAGGGACACCAATCAGTGAACCACACACCTGTGGAGGACTCAGAGAAAATGCAGACAGAGCAGAGATGTGGTTCAAACCACCAACCACAAAGGTGCGAAGCGACAGAGCTTAACCTGCAGGGTCGCCGTGCCTCTCCTCTCACATGGTTGTGATTGGATAAACCACAGTGAAAATAAAATGAAAAGGGCAGGGGGGGCTTTCGAAAAAATGAACATAAACACAAACAAAAAAAAGAAAACCAAAAAACAGACCAAGTCACCCCATAAGCCTAGGCTAAAGAAGGTTAACAAGAACTGCGGACTATACATAAGAGAAGGCCCCGAGCCCCAGGAGGACAGTGGTCACCATCTGAGGACTGTGCCCTGTCCCTCCTCACCTGATTGGCTTGGGCAGGCCCATGGGTGTTAGGTTGGTGGGGGGCCTAGGGACGGCCCTACGGATCCTGATGCGCGACACCTTTCCATGGTCACCTCGTTTGACAGAGCCCACCTGCTGAGATAGGGGACAGTACTGGGGTCAGGGGTTGGGGTCACAACAAAGGGGAGAGCACTGAGCTTCCAAAACAACTCCAGTACCTCATACGGTCCTTGAGTATATCCCAGAATGTACAGGGTGCTGGGCTGGGGACACTTAGGGAAATTCATAGACACCGATTTCAAACGATTTTGGCCAGAGTTCAGGGAGAAAATGGACACAAATATGCCAAGGACGCACAAACGCAGCACAGGCAGAACAAGGCACAGGATCAACCCCAGAGCTAGCCACTGAGCCAGAAATGCAGGGGAACAATTACAACATGGCCACTAGATGGCAGCATTGAAGGAGATATTTACATGTGCACCTGATTTCCAACATTTTACCGAAGAAATGAGGAACTGAACAAACTAGAAATGCTGCGTGGGGAATGACAACAATGTGTTCCCTGGACAGCCGTCACCCCCCCATATAATCCTTATTCCTCCTACACCCCCCCAACCTCAATTTCTGGAATCTACTGGTTAGAAATGTAAAAGTCAATAAATGAGTTTTTACCCAAATCTCCTAGTTGCGAGACATAACTTGATAACCACACCTATTCATTTGTTGTACATTCTACTTACGCAACATAATTTCCCACCAATCATGTAGTTACCTGTATTTGTTTATGTCTTAATGTCCACGTTTTGCAATGCTATTTATACAATTAGTATTCCACATACAGTGGAACTCGAATTTCTTCGAAAGGTCGAACAAACCAGTTTCACCTAGAACTCGATCTGAATATCAGAACTTGAACCGTGAACGCTGACCTAATATAAATTGTACGCACCAGGAAATGAGTCATACTACAATGCAATTTTTACTTGAATGCCTTCTACAGACTGGACGATTAACCAAATAAAGCAGCACAACATTACAGTAACTAATAATAAATAAACACTAACTTACGTGTACTATTAGAGTATTTATGCCATTTATTGAAACTTTATTTTACCAGGTAAATTAACCGAAAACCAGTTCACTGCTTTACGTGATATTCGGGAGAAATAGCATATTACGCTTCAGAACTGCCTGGGGTACAAAAGTCATGCGTGTAACTAAATTGTTCAGGCAATAAGGGCAAAGGTGTGTCATCATGGAGGCGGTTCCAGTTTGTGCAGCAGGGTGAGAGGTCGCAATGCATCTAACCATAATGCATTGCGTCTGGATCAGAATGCGTTGCTTTAAGCCAGCGCCATAAGCAAGTTGAAGGCACCCAATGACCGGACTGGGGAAACAAACTGAAACATGGACTTAATACAGAGGATTAATGACAACAACCAAAAACAGCTGATCACATGGGGATCCCACACAAGGTTAACGAGGGGGCGTGGGACACGTAAGGAGCGGACGATCAGGGCAGGACAGGGGTACTGTTGGGATAAGATCTTTATCGTTTTGGAAGCCATTAACAAAAAAATGCTCTTCTTGTTTTATCCTGTCCGTTTTGTGTTTAAATGCTAAAAAAAAAAAAAAAAACATTTAGGTGTAATTTTGGGGAGCCGGGAACCAGTTTCATTGGTTTTCCATTATTTCTAACGGAAAAAATTCGAACAGAACTCAAACTTTAGGATTCGATCTGGAGTCCAGAAAGGATTAAGTTTGAAAACCGAGGTACCACTGTAAGTAAATTCTACACAATGGCGAAGAAGCTGACAATAAAAGACATGTGTTCCCTGGACGCCCACCCCCGCCCCTCTCCTGGGGTCTAGCAACAGGGGGAAGAAAAAAGAACAGATTTTAAGATATTAAGAAAATCATCTTGTGCTACAGTTTGAGGACCACTGACTGGTACAATGTTCCTAGGAAACTTCAAAGAGATACTTTCAAACTTAAAATCGCTGTGGTCATGCCTGCAAGCTTTCTTCCTCCACCATCAACTACTGTTGAGGTTTCAATTTTGGGGTGATCTATCAATTACACATTTACATCCATGTAAAATATTTTGGTAAAGTTGTAATAAGATCAATTAAAGATCAAACAGAGAAAGGAGTAATAATATTAAACAGAATTATCCTGTCCACAAGTTCAAGCGTCTTATCCAAGTCACCCTACCTTTTGCTGTTACTCCGTACAATGTGCCTACAAACTCGTGCTACAATTTTGGGACAAACTCTCTGCTTTTGAGGGGTTCCAGTTAGCCTCTGATAGAAAGGTTTGAAAAAAGATCAAGTGTCAAACTGCCCCTCTTTATATGACTTTGCAGGTCCTCTTCAATTTTCAATTGAAGAGCCCCAGTTCTTCACCTATACAATGCCTCTGCAGTTTCAAAAGAATCCATCAAATAGTTTGAGAGTTCTCATCTTAAGAGAAAGTGACTGACAACTGGGTCTCCATGGTGATGGGAACAATGGAAAATTTGGTAAAAAAACAGAAAAACAGAAAAATAAAAATTAGCTTAGTATTTGTAGAGACTGTACTGAAGTGACAGAATTTTAAATTACAGTAGCGATGTCCCAAAACCCAATATTTTCGGTACCAATTCGGAAGACAATGATACCAGTTTATGTCCCAGTTTTGGTAGTAATCAGTGAAGTCAGTACTTGTTACGACAGTACTTTAATAGGACGCTAAAAATGTAACGATGCGTTACCCAAATTTCATACTTTTCTGTGCAGAACTGCTCATTTTTAAATGATCTTTTTCAGTGGAACAGTCTACCTAGTTTGTGATTTACATCTGCTGCGTATTGCAAGCACACCAAGTCTGAAATTTGGGAATACTGAGTGACACCTGAAGAAAAACAAAACGTTTCAAAATGGCAGAAAATCACGGTTCAGCACCTGTACTACAACGATCATTTATTGACAGGAAGAGTTATATTTAGAATTATTTAAACCACATATCATACCAAAAATCCTGTTTACAAATTAGTTCTTTTTAAACTGAAGCAACACATGAATCCTTGCTAAGCACTTGAAAGACTGACAATCAAATGTATTCAAGACTTGAAGCTTAAAAGTTAGTATTTTAATGTTCCATCATCTTGTTTTATCTAAAAATGCAGATTGGCAGTACTGTTCCATTCAGCTCTGATTGTTTATGATTAATATAAACAATTTGTGTTATATCATGATGTAGTATCCTTGACGTTAATGTGTCAATATAACCATAGCCTACATAAAGTCAATATTTACAGGTTAAATTGTCTGTCGGCATGCCAGTAAATTTTGACTAGCCAACCAATTACAGTAAGAATATATAAAGAGGTGCATGTTGCCTCGTATTCCTTTCACAGTCTCAGTTATTGACTGATTGCAAAACTGCCATTTAAAGTTACTTTTAACATTAATTTGTAAATACTTTTGAGTTTTAAGAAATGGGAGTCAAAATGGAAATTTGTTTTGTCATGGTGTTGAATTAGAAATCTAATTTCTAGTATTGAGAATTGAGATTTCAGTGGTATTACTATAGACTTCTAAAATTTTGGTTATGCAATATCCCAAATTAAGAGTGAATTGACTAACTATACTGCAGTATATAAAAGGCTAATTAGGCAACCATGGTCATCCCCAAGTTGTCAAATGTAGAGAGTAAGGACCCCTGCAATGAAACAGGCACAGCTAAGGAAATCTGGGGTTGGTGGAAACTGTAGCTCATTTTCCCCCCATATAAGATCATTTTCAAGTTTGTAGTCCTGAACATAGGTGAGGAGACTGAGTCAGCTACCTTGAACTCCGAGTAGGACACTGCCTTTTCCTCCTGGGTTCTGGAACTCTGACTGCTCTCCTTTTTCTGCTGAAGCCTCCCTGGACTGGGTCCCTCTAAGGAGACCTGAGAGGAGACACTGACAAACCAAGTCGAAAAGAATAAAAGTCAGCAGTTGCCAGGAGAAGGGTGACTCCCATAGGCTTTAGTGAAATAAGATCCAAAACAGGCAATGGTCCTCCGTCTTAACAGTACAATTAAAAAATTAATTTAAACCCTCCAAAATTAGGTGACTGGTTTCTCCTGAACTTCATGGGTGCTCACCTACATGGAGATGAAATGGAAGCAGCGGGTTGGCCAGTTCTGGGATGGGCAGAGGAACTGGTGCCATGGAAGAGGTGACGGACTACTGGAGAAGCAGGGAAGGGGTATGAGGGGAAGGTGGAGGACGAAGGGGAGTCGTCACGGCTGCTGCTGCCACCAGTGCTGACCCCTGAGCTGCAGCCACTCCCGTCGCGTTTCTGCGAGAGGAAGGCCAGTGGACTGGACAGGAAGCAGGAGGCAAGAACTGTCTGGGGGGTGCAGGAGGGAGAGGTGGTGGAGAAACAGGTAGGGTACACCTCCTTGCGGAGGCACAAGGGGACGATCTCCCGTTCGACCTCCACGCTGCAGACAGTGTGCCGACGAGTCCGCTTGACTGGCGAGGGAGAGGGGTGAACCAGAGAGTGCTGCTGGAGGAAGGAGGAGGGAAGGCTGCTGTGGGACGGCGAAGGGCATGGCGAGGTGCTCCAGCAGTCCTCGAGTTGGGATGAGGGAATCTCGGGACAGGAGCGGCTTCGCAGCAAGCGTGTATGCAGAGGACCGCTACCTGATGCCTTCGGTAGACCAGCCTCCTTCCACTGCTGCCTCACTACCCTGGCACTCCTCTCCTGCTCCCTTGTAGTCCTTATTCTCTTCCCCATTCTTGGTTCTACTGGACTACTTGCAATGGAGCCTCTCACAATCCCTGGTTCTTCCTCCTCCCTGGCATTCTTCTCCACAATATCTAATCTCTCAAGCTTCACAAAAACATTTGAGGCAGCTAGCCGAAGAGCACAAAAAGCCTTATTCTCCTCTTCACGATATGGTGGGTGGCCTCCCACCACGGGAGAAGTCCCATTGTCCAATTGGTCAGCCATTACACACAAGGTGCACCCATCCACTGACTTATCTTTTGCCATCAGTGGGTCATCGGATGGGGTTAGAGAGGTGGTAAATGGTGAGAAGTTCTTGAAAGTGCTCTTTGGTGCTGCCATTGTATTGGATGAACTTGGATCTTTACCAAGGTGCTGACTAACTGCCTCTTTTGGACAAAGGTCTGCAGCACTGGAATCTCTACTCTCCAGTGTTCCTCCTTCAATCTTGCCGTTTTTCTCCAAACCTTCCGATTGTGCCATCTGCTGCCCCATGCCCACAGCCTGACTCCTGCCCCTATGAGCCCCTCTCAGTCCTTTAGAAAGCTTTTTAGGTCCCTTTGTTGCACTACAAAGGGTCTCAGGTTTTCGTTTCTTAGCTCTCTGCTGACCTAAATTTACCGCTGCTTGGTCACCATCAATCTCCTTACTCACCTCCATCAAATCGTTTGTCTGCAGAGCATAATCAAGGTCCCTTTGCACAACCAGACTCTCTTTACAATCTGCAGTGAGACACATCTCAATGTCTGGATTTGAACCTCTCCTTCTGCACCTGGAGCGTTGATCTTTCATGTTTGGTACCTGGGGACACATGCTGTCTGACATATTCCTGTGGACCACTGCACCCTCCTTTTCCCTCTCTATTGTGATAGTCATTGTAGTGGAGACCTGTGTCGAGCACAACGCTTTTGTACAATCCGTCAAAGATGGTGTGCACACCTCTGAGGTACATGGACTGCAGTCAGCTCTGGCAACATTATTACAACAATTACTTTTGTTGGTTACGTTCCTGCTGATATTGTGGTCAGACCCACTGTTACCAACACTGCCATCTGTAAGATCCAAAGGAAGGTTCTTTGGGCAGCTAACAGCGAGCTTCTTGCTGGAAGCCACCACCTCTGTGATAGGAGTTTTCTGTTTTTCTCTTGAGCACATAAAAGTTTGAGTACAACTTCTTCCTCTTTGAGATTCAGATCTGCCACTTCCCAAGGCAGTTTGCTTATGTGTGCCGACTATGACAGCATCGCCCTTAACCCTATGACACTCAACGTTGACATGACACATCCTTCTGCTTCTCCTCTGCATTTGTCTCACTGTTCTGACATCTGCAGTTGAGGCACTTAGCAATTCTCCAGCATGTTTTTCCAGTAATTTCTCATCGTCTTTAACTTGCTTTGCTACATTTCCTCTGAAATTTGCCTTTTGATCTTCTTCAGGTTGGACTCTCCAAGATTTTTCTGTTCCAACTTTTTCTTCTGTGGAAGAGGGTCCTTTCAGTAAAGGACTGAGTAGAGGGTAGGGCAAAACCTCTACGTGATTTGGCTGCAGCTTGTCCTCTGCTTGGCTTTGAAGAGAGGGTCCACTCATATTTTCTGGCCATACAGAGGATTTTCTCGGTGAGGAAAGAGAAACTGTACATTCCTTTCTTTCAATATCAGTATTGTTCTGGTCCCACGGGATGGTTAAGGTTGAAGACTGCCTATCTTTAACACTGTCCAAAAATTTCAGCTGTCCAACACCTGCCTCCTCAACCTCAGAGAGTCTGAGAGACTCAGGAGGTATGTAATACTTTAGGGGTGTCAAGTGATCAGACTCCATGCTAATAACTGTCTCATGAGTCACAGGCCCTGAGGAATCTTTGATGGTATGCCCCTCCCTCAGCTCAGAGAGGACCGATGACACTTCTGAAAAAACCAAACCGGCTTCCACAGCAGACAAAGGCAACCGTTTGTGAGGACAGTCAGGAGAGGAGTCAAGCTCAAGCATACGTTTACGGTCCAACCTTCTCAACAGAATACATGTCTCCATCTGCCTCGGTGTGTCAGGGTTTAAAGATAAACTGAGCCTAGTGTTGCAGGAGTTCCCAGAAGAGGAATCCACCTGGGAATCTATCCCTTTCTCCACACCAGATCTATGTTGTAGACTGAGATCTGAATGAAGCTCCTTAGCCTCCCTAACAGAAGCTACTTGGTCATCAGAATCCCTCAGACCATCTATTTCATACACAACAGCATCACTGTTCTGTTCATCAAAAAAGGCAAAATCCTGCTGTTGAACAGAGCTTTGGACATTGGCCTCTGCCTCAAAGTTTAATCTCTGTATTGCAGACGACCTGCGGACAACACAGTTCAATTCCCCATCTGTGCAGCAGTTATTTATGATTCCTGCGTCGATCTCTGTTTGGAGTTCTTTGCTGGTCAACATTTTGATACTGCTCTCTGCTCCTTTCTGCTCTCCTTCACTTTTTTGCTCTGAATGGAGTCCTTTGTGGGCACTTGAGCAGCCATCAGAGTCCTCGATGGGATTCGTGAAAACTGGGTTGTAACTGCAGGGAGAGGACAAGGGGCTCGTTTTGAAAAACCTGACCGGAGTCATAACGATTTCGGTGAAACTTGCCATCTTCGATTTGAATGTCTGCAACAAGGGACCAATGACCCACTGATTCACAGAAGGACTTTCAGGAGGTTCGGGCTGTTCTAGACCACTTTTTGTTTGACCAACTTCCAGCCCAGTCTTAGAATTTCCAGTGACAGAGTCCTCTTCTTGAACCATGGAAGCTGCAGACTCCACACATTTAGAGCCGTGCCCCCCAGTGGACCTACAATCAAAAAGATGCATTAAGCACCAAAGACCTATACTATTCACCAACATACATGAATGATAGTGGTGTAACAGTTCTGAAAGAGATCGAAAACCACAATACAAATGTTCACAATTTTGAGTCGTGTAACACGGCTTTCAACTGTTAATAATGTTATGAAACTCATTTTTCATTTCAGAATTAACAACACGTAAATCACAAAATTATTGCATTTAGTAGGGATGTAACGCTATATCGCAGTACGATATTTCGCGATGCTAAAATGTCGAAGACTGTTGGCGATACATTTATGATATGACTGCAGTTTATCCATTTAAACACTATAATTCTAAACAGGTCGCCTGGACATATTTGGTTGTTTTAGCTGTAAAAGTGTCATAAAACCTGCTGCGAGCATGTGCCATTTGTTCACCCAAAATGTCTGATAAAATCACTGTTCTGCAGAGCTCCGTCTCACTCACTTTTTCCTCCAGAAACCAACACTCAGATTCCCGGGGCTGCAGTGAAGCCGTGCGATAGACTACCGTAATGACACTAATATCACTGTAAAGCGCAGCGGAGGTGACAGCTTCGGTTTTTTCAATGACAAAGACATTCAGTTGTTATTTTGAATACAGAAGGGTTTTTTTTTTTATTAAACCTTGAAATGTGTATTGTATGTACAACAAAGAAAGTTATTGAAATTTGTTAATGTTTTTGAAATAAATCTGTTATTTGAATTTCAGTTTCATTTTGAAATTTTGTTCAAAATATCGTGATACGTCAACCCAGTATCGAGATATGTACCATATTGTGACCTGGGCATATCGTTACACCCTTAGCTTTTAGTTAGGGCAAACTGTACATTTAGTAAATTTCACACATTACACCTATTTTTTGTCTTCCAACTGTGTGTGTCACGTGACTATTTTGATCCGAACATGATTGAGGTCTGAACTGAACTGCAGATTTGGAGAATCATTACCTCCCTAATGAATAATATCTTAATTGACAAAAATGGCTCTGAATCATAAATAAATCCTCCCTGTATCAGTTCTGTGTGAGTTTTTCCATTTGCAAAGGCATCTGAATGTGACTCCTAATTATATGAGAATATGGGCTCCTTTTTCCACACAGTGATAAGATCAAGCTGATACACTTCATTGCGGAACAACTGCATTTCTTTAGTGCTAAACTCAAGCTTCTCAGCGTTCTGTAAAGGTTGGTTCATCCTTGTCCGCACGAACATTTATGGTGCATTTGACGTCATTGTGCATCTCCACGTACAAACGCCTGCTGCAGTCCAAATTTGTGTCTGCGCAGCTCTGGACACACTGCACAAGATCCATTTGCTTGCATCCACTTTAGATACCATAATGGATGCATTTGACAAGCATTGGGGTAACTTGCAAACCCTACATACTATTTAATAAAAACTGTTACATACATGTATATTAGAAATATTAAAATCTCATGCCAGCCAGCTGCCCAACGTTGCCAGCCCTGTGAGCTGGCTCTCTAAATTTGTAAATCAGGGAGAAGGGGACACAACCCTCACTGCTGTAGTACATGTGCAGGGAACACCAGAATAATAAAGTTTCTGTGTACGCATAGACAGAACAGATACGCGAGTGTTGCAATTCTGCAGAGAAGTATGAACCAATCAGCATCCTAATCTGTCAGTTTGCCATCATATCTTTATGCCCAGCAAAATTTTCTGTATTTTTTTCTGCAGTAACTAGGGAAAAACTTACATGATTATTCCACTTTGATCTTGTAGGCTGCAAGTTCTCTGAAATGAAAAACATTACAAATCTACTCAAACATCAACATTTCATAAACTCACACATAAGTTCCCTGGATCTCTCGTGAAGTCCCACTCATACTTGATCATCACCCTGCCCCAGGATGGGTTTGCACAAAGGTTTACACACAAAGACTGGCACAGCATTCGAGGCTGCCAAACAGGTCCGGGCCAGCGAGATACAAAACAATTTACGTCCCAAAAAAGGAATCATCATGAAAACAGCGAGTTGAAATGGCCAGAAACCAACGATCTTTCACAGAGGCCTGAAAATAGGAGCAAAACCAGATAAATGGCATGCAGAGAGACGCACCGTGCTGCCTGCTGAATCCTCTTTCTGGTTCTTAAGTGGGGAATCATTCCTTATTAGCTTCACAGACAAGGACTTTGGGACCTGTACCTGAAAATTAAAAAAAGCAACACCACACTTAATCAGTTACCCAACACCGCTTCAGTGCATGATTTACCATTTGAAAGCATCTGCCAGAGTCTATCAGCATCCAGACATTTACAATTCATGTAGTTCACCATTTCACTGCAGCAAATCAGGTCAAAAGGTTTCTCCTCCGAAAAATGTTGTTCTAACAGTGAGACCTGAACTGAGAGGCTTCTGGCTAAGCGACTACACCAGTGCCTATGTTTAAACAGCATGTACTCACTTCCTTAAGCCAAAAACCAATATGTCACTGAAGATGTTCGACGGCAGAGATGAATAGGCGTTCACCCATGACAAAATGCATCTCGTTATTATCAAATCCATCAAAAGACACTTCAGGAATTCTGAGAGGGACAGAGCTGAGATACCATGTTGCTGGAAATCCTCTTTGTTAGGGAGGAAGAGGATCTCGTCCTCTTCTGTATGGCACCTTGGAGCTCCTTGGGCATCTGAAGACGACCACTCCTCCTTGCTTTGCTGCTTCCCCCATCAGTGAGCACCCTGGATGTCAGTGACATTCGAGCAGGCAAAATATCCCAGTAGTTGGAGTTAAAACAGGGTAAAGCCTACTTAAATTATAACATTCAGTGAGAGAAGCATTTGCTTCTTAGCTTGAAGCAAACTAATCCAGCAACTGGAGAGGATACCAGCCTTCTCAGTGTCCCACTACAACAGTTAAAACACTTGGCTGGGATTGCTGGTTCCCATTTGCTGGTGGTGGAAGTTTCCCTTTGTGGGATTTATAAAGTTCAGAAAGACTATGTTACATTTCTGATGTGCTGTTTTGAGTTAGTTAGGGAAGACTTTCCCCTGTTTTGTGTCAGGAATTTACAACAAACAATGCTGACCAAGACAGCAAGATTAAGGAGATCTCAAAATTTGACAATATTCAGAAAATTCAGATGAAGGGACGGCGGGCACAAACATGGACAATTAACAACACAAAGGCTCAACCAAATAGACAAGAACTGGGACAGACATGGTACCTGCATGTGACAAGAGGAGGAGGCTGGAGAATGGGATGGGAATTGCTTTGAGGAGCTTTGCAGGCAGCTTTCGCATCTTCTTCCATTGGACAGATAACCTAGAGAAAGGGCAACATCCTCAATTTTTCCTCTGCTGCAACAGCAGTCACAGAAAGTGTTCAATTCGAGATGCATATTTTTATGGTCGTTGGTTGTGCATTACAGTCCCCTTAACGTATTTTTATTTTTTGTTTACCGTAACATTGTTAGCTATGTCTAATAATATAAACCACGATCCTGTTGACCCACAAGGACAATGCCCCGAAGCAATAAATACGAACTTACCGCTCGCTTTTCGCCGGCCCCAAAAGCTTTTCCAAGCGGGCGTGCACCGGCTCCGGTCACGGAGTAAAACTAGCTCCGTTTCCGATGGACCGGGCAACGCCGCTGCTTCGGATCAAGCCCCATCAGCCTGCTATCGGTATGTGACGAGAGGAGAGCGAGCAAAAGCCCGAAGTGGCCGCACAGTAACTTACTTATCCGCCATGAAATTAAGCAAAAAACTACACAAATCACACCACCGAACAGCAACGGATGTTATTTCTCCACGTTAACGAGGAGTACCGCTAGATTTTGAAAAGTCAACCTGCCGCATCGAATTAACAGGCGGCACGATCGTGCTGATACGCTTTGACTTCGATATGCAGTAAATATTCAGTAAGCCAACTAACGAAGGACAGATTGCTACCAAAATTACAAAAAAGTAAGCAAGTTAATTAAGGGGGGAAAGCAATTTCAGGCCAGTAAATGTTTACATAATTCCGCACAAAATCATTTACAAAAGGCACCCATTTATATTGCTTTTTAAATCGTAACTATTTCACTGCGACAATGCACAAATAACAGGAATTATACACCGCGACCGTCGACAACGATATTGAGTAGCGACGGTGCCCAACCTTACAATTTCACTCAAGTTGCTTCCCTAAACGTAACGCCTCACAACCTACTAGAGTTGACGGCTCTCAACCAATCAGCTGGCAAAGCGTTTAATTTATACCCGCCTTCTACTAATTCCAGAGATCAACCAATGGGAAATTACACACCGTGGCTTATTGACCAATGAAGCAGAGAGAAGAACGCTTGTAACGAAAAGAGACCAATGAATTGATCTGGAAGCGGTCTTTCCACCCAGATGAACTTTAATAATACATCCTGAACCAATTAAGTCCAGGTTTACCACCAGACTAGAAACTGGGCGGGAGTTATACAAGAAGCCAGACTTGTAAACACCAGTTTGTACTTTCGGCTTTTTAAACATTAAAATTAATTTAAAATGTACAGTCATTAAAGACCAGGCATACACTGTCTAAACCATATCATACTTTCAGTTTTTATCACTACTGTGCACCTCCCCCCAGGATTCATTTCACACTTTATTGAAACACAGTACTCAACAATTGACCTGAAGTGGTCTAATTTATTTAAAAAAAAAAAAAAACAGACACACAAACAGAAACTTTTACAGAGACATGTATCAGTTTTTCAGGTGTACAGCTCAAAGTCAAGCCTCTTGGAGCTGTAGAACTGTGTGTTTCCCTCTCCAACCCTCCTGCAGTAGACACCATCTTTGAAGTGGCCTTCCTCTACCCAGTTCTGAAGGACAAAAAAGAATTTTATGAGATTTTGGCACTCACAAAACTTGAACCCTTAACTAGAAATCAAGTAGTAATAAATGTAAAGTTTGTACTTCAGAGTACAAACACTTATACCAGTAGGCACATGTTTGCAGCCATGAATCATAAACAGCCTATAAAAGGAGCGGGAGAAAGGAGGATCTGCTAGGTTCACCTGCATTTGCTGGCTGCTGAATGGGCCATAGATTTCTGACTTATCATCCATATGCCACTTGTACTCCCACATGACATCATTACTCACTGCATAGGGAAAACACAGTCAGTTTGGTATTGAGCATTAGAAATGCACTCTGACATATCCAAAACAATCCCCATCCTTACTGTAACCCACCTCTTCCTCCATCATCTTCCTCATCTTCTTTGGTTGGAGCGTTCCCCCCATCCTTTGTATCAATTTCATCTGCAAACATGTCTAACACATCATCCTCATCTTTTACAACTCTTTTCTGATTTGCTGAACCCTTTAAAATGTATGCCAGCTTCTCATAGGTCTGCTGGTATATCTCAAACTCCCCACTGCCCACCAGCCGGTCCGCTAATGCCGTGAGCCTGTCCAACTTCTCTGTGTCTCGATTTGAGCCCTCTTCCTGGCCTTTGCTGTTCCCTTTTCCCTTCTTCCGCCCAACCATTCCCCCGAGCCGCCTCAGTGCCCCAGCAACAGTCTCCCCCGGCAACAGCAGATCAACAACAGCCTCCATGAGCTGGCGCTGGCTGAGAGATGCCAAAGGATCCTCGACAATTTTAGGCGCCTCCTCTTCCTCCTCACTATCAGCCCGCTTTTCTTCCCTCTGTTTCTCCTCCTCGGCCTCATCTTCGTCCCCTTCCCTTCTCTTCCTCTTTGCTGCAAGACCTTTCTTTCGCTTTATAGGATGCTCCTTAATTTTTACCTGGGGAGACAGGAAGGAGGGCAACAGTGCACAGATATAAAGGAGCAATCACTATAATTAATTAGGAAGCAACGATAACCATCAAGATAGGCTGAAAGTGTCAAGCAAGCCCTTAAAAATACTCTCAAACATGCAATGACACAGCTGGCTTTAAAACCAGTTACAAGATAAAAATAATCAGATTTTTTTTAACCTCTTCCTAGTTTCAAGCTCAGCAAAACAAATTTTGCTAAAATAAGAGACCTACTTGCAATATACATAAAAACTTACTTCGAATTGAGGAATGAAGTATATTAAGTACAGGTCGTCGTCGACTTACGATCATGATTGGTTACGACTGACTGGCCGTAACACGATTTTGTCATAAGTCGCATATGTATAGCCTACTGTAAAGTAATGTATTGTTCTAAAAATCTTTAAGTCATACCTTATCATAATTTTCTTTGTTCATTATGTATTGTTATACATCATACTTTTCTCTGTTCATTATTGTTATACATCATGATTTTCTTGGTTCATTATAGTTATACCATTACTGGGATAACAGTTAGCGGCTTAGCGCATGCAGGAATGGTAGTGCTGCCAGGAGCTGGTGCGCAAACTGTTGTACGCCCAGCTGGGCAACATTTGCGCTGCCAGACGTACGAGCTGCGATCATGGTCGTAAAGTTGATTGGTCATAAATTGGATAGGTCGTAAGTCGACGAGGACCTGTATATGGGAAGGTGTGGTATGTCAGTCAATGACAGGGCACTGAAATCCCACCCGCTACAACTGACAAACCGAGACTTGATGCTTTCATGTGACTTTAGAGATGCGGTGTCATTTCCTGGTCATGCTTTAGAGCAGGCATGTAATTGTGTCATATCTGTGGAAGCAGTAAGTACAGCTATGGTACCCAGTCAATGTTGTCAAGCCAGTTGTCTCGAATCTGCTCCTCCTTCTTCACAAAGTAGTTGCCCTCGGAGTCAAAATGGCCCTCCTGCATCTCTTCATCCAGGTTAAAGGGTGTGATGGGCACTCCCTCATCATAGTCAATCGTAGCCTGCTCCTGACCTGCCAGAACAGAGAAGACTTACAAGAACCAGTACAGAGAACTCACTAAAGCTCAGCCTTAACTCACAAACAAAAATTATTGACAATCTGGCCAACACGCATTATTGTAACACCATCCATTTTCATGATACATACCCTCCACATCATCACTGTCCAGAATTTCATATTTGCTCCCATCCTCCCTTGTTTCTTCTTCATCCTCCTCATCACTGTCCAAGGAATGTTTACCCTTGAACCTTGAGCCTGGACCACTCACAGCCTCACATATCTAGCAACAAGTAAAGGAGTGAAGAGGAGTAGTAACGAGCAATGTATATAAGCAATCTTGTGACAAAAGAGTTTCTGAACAGTATCAATCTCTAAGTAACAGCTTCTTCACATATAAACAAAAGCGTAATCAGTAAATGTGCCAGACTGTACAGTTATTTAGATGCAAAACATTCAAAGGCCTTAACATGTTATTTTGATCCTCTTTGCTTGCAGGTGAACTGACAGAAATGTGGAACGGAGTTTTAAGATGGTACCATTCAAATAATACTACCCCTGAATATAAACTGCACGAGTCATCACCTTCTTCTTCTGGAGATCCGCTTCCAGGTTGAATTCCCCATCGCCGTCCTCGAAAGTCACTTTTCTTTTAGACATGCTGCAGAGAGTGGGAAAGATCAGTTAGAAACCATGAGTCTGAACGACGCACGGAGATCTTACAAGAGCGTCCGCAGCTCGCCGTTAAGTCTAACACTGCATTATCTTATACTGTATTACACATCTGCATCATCTCACAAAGGCAGGTCCATCTAAAAGGCTGACTCGCTCAGGACACATTTATCATTACATACATTCGCAGAATTAATTACTCCTGACAGAATAAGATTAATTATCTACAAAACCTAGTTGTTTGAACCTGCTTCAAACCAACGCATCCATTAAGAGACTAAAAATAACAAGATACTTAGATATCTACCCACCGAAAAGGCGCAAAACGTAACTACCCTATCCTAATAATGCAGCGAGCTAGCCACCAAGCTAATCGGCTAATTACAGCACATGCGTACATGACGGGATACAGAATGCCTAAAGAAAAATCTGCAAATATAGAATAAACTCTGACAGAAAGTTGGTAAACGTGATGCAACGTGTATAAAAAGTCGCTGACTTAGGAAAAAAAAACAGTTACTCGTTAACAACTCTGTCGTGAGTCGCACCACCATCCGTAAAATACCAAACAGGACGTGACGCCAAACAACGACACATCCTATCTTCTTCTTCTGTGAGGTGTATTCATTGTTTCACTTAAAGAAGTATAGCGCCACCTACTGTGCCGATAAGGTCATAGATCCATCCATCCAATGATCCATCCATTTTCCCATTGTTTACCCCGAGCAGGGGAGCCATATTTACAATTGATTCCTGTGGTAGTGATGTACGTTAGACCTGGATTTGTTGGATTCAAGTGGCCAAATTTTATGATTTGAGGAATTTATAGGACAGTATGAAATTACTGTCTCATGCAATAGATATGACAAAATCTGCATGATAAAAGTAGTGTCCAGTTTCCTTCTATTACACCTTCATTGAAAGTTGGTGATATTAATCTGACAAAAAAACCTAATAGTAAACTAGTTAGTTTTCAAGCAAACACTCTTGGGGACTTTAAATCAGGCTCTTTATGTGATAAGATATAGATTCCATTGAGTAGAGGAGCTATTTAGTTTTATTTGTCATGTCCTTAAAGTCTATGAAACCTACTTTAGAATTGTATCAGTTACATGCAGTCTCATGGTTTTCTGCACAGAAGATTTCAATTTGATACTGGCCCTTGCAGCTTTTGTTCTGCAGAGACAGAATCCAGTTAATTAATTTTTTTCAATGTTCTTATAGTAAACTGCTTGGTCTGATATTCATAATTCACTGTCATTAAATAGGCCCTAATGGAAAAGACACTTTATTTTTACTTACATAATATATTATATGGGCAATTTGGACACAAGCACTTCCGATATTTAGCCTTGCCATTATTTTGGGTAAATATCATATTCTGTACATTCTTTGAGCACACCCTCTTTTATCCTATTTATAAATGATTTCCCCAACTATTTTAAGTCAATAAAACATGTTTTTTAAAAGGATAATAAGGAATAAAAAGGATGCACGCACCATGAAGGGGATGGGGGATGATGTTGGAGACCTTCCGTTATAAGACCCTGAAGGTTGCTAAGGGCCCCCCCCCCCGATGCTAATGCTAAGGAGGCGCGACACGAGCTGTACGAAGCCATCAACAACCTGCAATCTCTCCACCCCGAGGGATTTTTAATCATACCCGGGGACTTTAATAAAGCAAATTTAAAGTCTGTTTTGCCCAAACTTCACCAACATGTTCAGTTCCCAACCAGAGGAGCTAATATACTGGACTTGGTTTACAGGGACACTAAAGCTGTATACACAGCAGCCCCCTCCCCCTTGGACTCACATTACAGTAATGTTCACTCCAGCATACAGCCCACTACTGAACAGCGCAAACCCTAAACAAAGAAGGTCAGAACATGGCTGGAGGGAACGACTGAGGTCCTGAAAGATTGCTTCGAGCACACTGACTGGAGCATCTTCAGAGAAGCAGCATCCACCGGCCAGCACATGGACATTAACGAACATGCTGAAACTGTGATGGGTTACATTGATAAATGCATTGCAGGTGTTACTGTTACCAAAACTGTCACTATGCGCCCAACCAGAAGCCATGGTTTACAGCAGAAGGGCATAAACAGCTGAAAACAGGGAATGCTGCTTTCAGACCAAAGTCACTCAAAACAGCAAGAATTAACCTCTCCCGGGGCATGAAGTTGGCAAAAAGGCAATACACAAAGAAAATCAATAGACACTTCACCAGTTCGAGAGACGCACGATGCATGTGGCGAGGTATCCAAGCCATCACTGACATCAATACCCCGCCACGTATGTGTGAAACTGACGCCTCTCCTCCAGATGTACTCAACCACTTATAAAACCAGGTTTGAGAGCCAGAACACTGAGCCAGCGAGGTAGACCACACCCTCACCAACGACTAAGTGCTGTTCCTGTCTGCAACCCACAGAAAGCTACTGGACCTGACAACGTAGCTGGATCTGAGCTCAGAGCCTACGCTGACCAGCTAGCCGACGTCCATATGGACATCTTCAGCATCCCCCTGAGGTAAGCTGTCGTCCCGCAGTGCTTCAAGGGCACAACCATCTTCCAAGGAAGGCCACCGTCTCCAAGCTCAACGTCTACCGCCCAGTAGCACTTACTCCAATCACCATGAAGTGCTTTGAGCGACTAGTCCTGAGCCACATCAAGATCCAGCTCCCCCCCACTCTAGACCCACTGCAGTTCGCATACCGCACGAACAGATCAACAGACGATGCTATCTCACCTGCACTTCATCGGTCCCTGTCACACCTGGAACACCGAAACACCGACATGAGAATGCACACCATTCAACACTATCATCCCTCAGCAGCTGAGCGCCAAGCTGGACCAAGCTGGACCTGCTAGGACTGAACACCTCCACCTGCAACTGGATTCTGGACTTCCTTACTGGAAGGTCCCAGACAGTCCAGATGGGGAACATCAGCTCCAACACCATCACGCTGAACACAGGCGCCCCTCAGGGATGCGTGCTGAGCCCACTACTCTTCACGCTCCTGACACACAGCCACACCTCCGGCTCTAGCACAAATCACATCATTAAATTTGCGGACGACACCACTCATCAAGAACAACAATGAGACAGCATACAGGAAGATGTACAGAGGCTGGCAGTCTGGTGCAAGGACAATAATCTGTCTCTTAGCATTGAAAAAACAAGAGCTGGTTCTCAACTTCAGAAAGACCAAGACTGACCATCCCCTGCTGAATATCAATGGCATCACAGTGGAGAGAGTGAAGAGCACCAAATTCCTTGGTGTTCACATCAGAGACGACCTCTCCTGGACCAGCAACACCAGTTCCCTCACCAAAAGAGCCCAGTAGCACTTGCACTTTCTGAGGAGACTGAAAAAGGTGCACCTCCCCAAACCCATCCTCACCACCTCCTACAGGAGCAGGACACTTACACTTTCTGCTGCATCTGTAAGGCGACTAGAATTGTGACTGACTGGTACCATCTCACCCACAAACTGTTTACCCCTCTTCCATCCGGAAGAAGATTATGCAGCATCAGCGGCTGGTCTACATGACTATCCAATAGCTTCTTCCCCCCAAGCAGTCCAGCTTCTGAACAGAACATTCTCTCACAATCTGGCTAATTTTCACAATATAACTTGCTCCACAAATTCAGTTCTAGTATATCCTCCTGAGACCCCACCCATTCATTTATGTCCATTGTAGTGGACATTTTGTTTTTGCATCTATCTTTTCACTGATATAAGGAAACATATTTATACCTGCTGTACACTAAAGAGGACATACCTTGACAGGTCTAATGTACATTTATAACTAAATTATATGATTATATTGTATTAATACTGTTAAACTATGTTTGGATGTTTAGGTATACTTCTGTTCAACTTATGAATGTTCTATGGATGCATTATGAAGGTGCACTGAGTGTTCTGTGAATGTATAAAGAATCCATTGTTAAGGTGCAGTTAATTTAATAATGTCCACAATGCCAAATTGCAGTGAAGTTAATCTGTAAAGGCAAAAAGACAAGTTTACTGTATACAATATGCTGTTTGGTCCCAGCATTTCCTGCGACAATGAAAATGAAACCTGTTAGAAGATGCTTGGATGAAAATGAATAATTTATGGATGGATGGAAAGATTGTTCATCAATAAATGCCAAGAGCCCTCCTATCTTTAGTGTGCCTCAGGTTGATCCAAATTAGATCCAAATTAGATTTAGATTGAGAAAATCTTTTTTTTTTTTTTTTTTAATTATACATATAAAATTATTTATTTATTTACCAAAAAATAAGGAGAAGGGGGGGGAGAAGGATTAAGGGAAGATAAAA
>JABFEA020000048.1:7727288-7737463 GCA_019775915.2 Cyphomyrus plagiostoma
CCCACCCCCCCCCCCCCCCCCCCCCACCCCCCCCCCCCCCCCCCCCCGCCCCCCCCCCCCCCCCCACTAGAACCTATCCTGAGAACAAGGGGCACAGGCGGAAACAAACTCTGGGCAGTCGCCAACACACTCACAGGACTAATTTAGACATGCCGATCAAGTTATAGTGCACACTTTTGGACTGTGGGAAGAAACCAGAGCCCCCCGCGGAAACCCACAGGAACACGGGGAGAGCATGCAAGCTCCACACAGAAAGGACCCGGGACCTAACCCAGGACCTTCTTGCGGTGGGGCAGCAGCGCTAACCACTGCGCCACCATGTTGCCCCTTATAGGAATCCAATAGGGATAATCCTGTAGAATTTCTATCATATTTTGGAACCAAAATACTATAAGAATCCTACTGGATTTTAAATACGAAAATGAAACAAAGTTATTACTCTCTCACATGATGTAGCTTATCAAGGTAACAATAATTTGAGTAGGCTATTGGCTAAAAAGGAAGACATATGCAGTACTGAGAAATCTTTAACATTAACATGATGATAAAGACAATAGATGTGATTTTAAGATTTACTAACCTTTCTGGATAATTTTTCAGGGGCAGATTCATCCCCATATCTTACATCATGAATACATCCTATAGCACAGATACCATTTACAATTTTTTGTTGTAAAACATCCCATTTTGGGGGGTCCATAAGCCACAGAATGAGCATATACATGTTCAGGAATCTGGGAGAAGTGTGTTCCAACTTCAGGAGGCTCACATTCCTCAGCTTCCCTGGGAAGGTCTATGTTGGGGTACTGGAGAGGAGGGTCTGTCCATTGATCGAACCTCGGATCCATGAGGAACCATGCGGATCCCATCCTGACTGCAGAACACTGGACCAGCTTTTTTTCCTCACAAGGATACAGGAGAGCTCATGGGAGTTTGCCAAAGCAGTCTACGTGTGTTTTGTGGACTTGAAAAAGGCATATGACCGTGTCCTTCTGGAAGCCCTTGATTTACCAGTTGATCTATGTTCCTACCCTCACCTGTGGTCATCAGCTCTGGATAGGATCAAAATAATGAGATTGCGGATAAAATCAGTTTCCTTCGTATGGTGTCTGGGCTCAACCTTAGAGATAGGGTGACTTTCGGGAGGGGCTCAAAGTTGAATTGAAATTGAAAGCAGCCATTTGATGTAGTTCGGGCATGTATCTGGGATACCTCCTGGGGAGCTTCCTGGAAAAGTGTTTTTGGCACATCCTACCAGGAGGAGGCTGAAGTCCTGAGACAGACCCAGAATACCCCGGAAAGGTTATATCTCTTGGCTGGTCTGGGAACGCCTTTGTATTCCACCAGTGGAAGTAGCTGGTGAGAAAGAGGTCTAGGCATCGCTGCCTTGACTGCTGTCCCTGTGATCCTACATCGGAAAAGTGTGAACTTGACTCCTCACGCGCACCTAGATGAGTGCTGAGCAGTCCCTTGTTGGGTTGTCTCCAGCCTTTTTCTATTAGATTTTTTTGGGAATGGTAACCCTTACTGACTTCTGTCAAATGAAGACAACTTCTTACCAAAAAATGATTTTGTACTCATGGAATGGTTTGTAATGCCATACTGTGCTGTAAAGGAGATATGAATGACCGCTTTAGTCGTGTTGGCCAAACAAAGCTTTGTTAAACCATTTGCGATATTTTTTTTAGCCCACTAGGTGGCACTCTTGGTTTAAAGACAAAAGCACAAACTATAAATTTGCGGCACGCATTGAGCCTTCTGTTGAACAGTGAGCACCATCTAGTGGGATAAAAAAATACCACAAATGGTTCACAGAGCTTCATTTGGCTATCACTACAATTTAGGGCATATATAGGCTGCTATTTTTTGTACTGTTATCAAATACCAGTAGCTGAGGGAAGCCACATTTAGTGAGGGATTAATTCTCTAGTGTAGTATAACCCATGAACTGATGTATATGTACAATGTTCCTGGCAATGGCTCAAGCTAAATACTGTATAATGAAAGAAAAAAGGCCTTAAGGCTAGCTAATACACAGATAGCTGGATATATAGATACAGGGAGATAGACGGATAGGCAGATAGATATTGTATGTAATCATTAATCACAAATACATTTCAGTTCATATATTTATGCCATGCAATAATTGAATAGAAAGCCCAGGGCTGTAATAACTCAAGACATTTAGTAGCTATAAATTAGCACACACAGTGTAACTGCCAAAGTATATATATACAGTCAACCAAACTACATAGTGTCATGCCCTGCCTGCCCCTCTCATTGTCTTGCTTGTTTTGACTTACCTCCGGTTTTGGCCCTCGTGTGGATCCCTCCAGCTGCCTCTCATTTGCTACCTCATCAGTAGTGTTATAAAGTGCTTCCCAGTCATGTGCTCCCCAGTCCAGTCATTGATGTTACTCCCTGTGTGAGCCTCAGAGTTTGTCCTGTGCTTCAGTCCTGTCCAGTCCACATGTTCCCATTTTGACCCCTTGTGGTTCTTTGAGTGTGCCCTGCTTCTGTTTTGTTTTGTTTTTTTCCAGTAAAGCTCTTTTCATTCCCCCCTGTGCTTGTTCTCCCTTCCTTCCTTGCCTGGGCGTGACACATAGCCATAATTTGTTCAGCATGAAATGACCTCATGCACAATTGGCTGTATTGAAACATCTTGAATTATCTAATCATTTTTCTTCTCCTAGTCATAGTCTTTTCAAAGAAACAAGAAAACATACACACAGAAAAGGCAGATATAGAAGGTAATTATGAAAGCTCAGTGGCACTGCTGTTTGCCTTTAAAATTACAATTGATAAAATTACAATTGCATCTTCTAAGCTAGGCACTCTTCTTTTATTCAGATTGTTAGATCCTGATTGGCTGTGTGAAGTGCCCAGAAAATCCATATACTGCTAGTTTTACAGAAGGCCATAGGCAACACGAATTAACAAGTCCACTTGATGATATATTCAAATAACCTAAATCATTCACAGAGAAGTCCATGGGGTTTCCTTTACACCCAGGGTTAGATGTCACATTAGCACCATTTGTTGTATAACTTCTGGCATTTTCCTTCAGACGCAGTTTATTTGCTACGGCAACTAAAACAACCTAAAATTATTAAGCATCGTCTTACCAGCAAATGATATCTTGCCATATTGCCATGCTCTCCCTTCATGCCTTCAAACAACTATGTAAATACCCAGCCGACAACATCGCATTATTTCCATATCTTCCTTTTCCCATTTCAAAAAAGAAGCTGGAGATCTAAGGAGAACAGCTGCAAACTGTCATTGTTGTAGGGTGTATGCTCTACGTGTAGTGAACGAGCCTTTCGGCGAATGTGTGACTGATCCAAAGTGTCGGCAAACTTTAAAAAGACATTTATAGAAATTCTATGTCCTTTATGTGAGTTTTTGTGTATGAATGAATTTACGAGCCCTCCTCCAGCTGGCTCTATTGATGTTACCATTTGGGGGGACTGCATGACCTAGGTAATGGGGTAAAAGGCTTTAAGCTATTTCTGGGCAGAAAGTGAACACAGCCCTTGGAGAGGACCCCGGCTCTAGGACTCCTGCCATGATTCACTCTAGGACAGCCCCCTGATGTAAGTGCTGCTGTGAATCCATGCTGCTGCCAGGGTGAGCAAACAGCCAAGGGGGCAAAAGTGCCAGCTGAAGTGACCCCATCCTGGAAAGCCTGTTACATAAGAGCATTACGCTGGTCTCTGCTGCGCTTGGCTTCTTGGCAAAGGAGAGAAATGTATCTACATTAGATGTAATGGGTGTATATTTTAATGGTCTGCTTCTTGTTCCCATGGTATATTAAATCATTCTCATATTACTACTTATACAAATAATAATAATAATTATTATTATTATTGTTAATAATAATAATAATAATAAAAGTTGTGATAATAATACCATTTATAGTTACTATCATTATTAGTGCCATTATTATTGTTATTATTAATAATTTTGTGATTATTATTATTACCATTTTCTTATGAAAACGGTCAGACTGTATTACATTACTAATACATGCTGCCACCTGCCCCATGCCCAGTGCTTACTGGGAAGGGCTTCCAGCTCACCATGACGGCATAATGGAAAATTAATTTGGATGGATGGGTGGATGTGTCATATTAATGTGTATCAGATATCCACAAATCTATGTGCGTATAGAACCACACCCAACAAACATGCCATACTGGGTATTTGCTTATCCCACTGATATTACACGTTGCACAGAACAGTGCTATACAGTATAAGGCACAATCATGCATTTAGCATGTCTTATGCTTTTATTTTAAATGAAAGCGAATTAAAATAATTTTAGACAACTTTAAATGGTTTAAAACTTATATAATCTAATAATAATACTACTACTACTACTAATAATAATAATAATAATAAACTTACATTCATTATGTATCTAAATGGTTATATACAGAAAATACATATTTCTTATGCGTATTCTATATATTTTTTTCCATTAGGTTTATATATTACACAATGTTCATTACTAAATTTCCTATATTGACTCCTTCTGACGTCTGTACATCATTACTTCTGTGGGGGATGAAAGTTACTTGATCTAAGTCATGAAAGAAAAACAACTCAGTGGACGAATTAAATGTTGGATTAGTCAGTAAAAGAAATGACCTGACGATAGAGACAACCGAGATGGATTCGTTCACTCAACAACAATTAAACAATCGTTTATTAACCGCGAAGGCTTATGTTTTGTGACGCAACAACATGTTCATATTGGCGTATTGCAACCATGAAAATAATTCTAATCTCGTTTCCAATAAAAACGCCCACATTTAATTAACAAGCACAACAGAGCGATTGCATACACAAAATAAAGACACACTGTAAATGTGAATTGTTTAAAATGAAAACGTTCTCCACAACACCTCCACTGACGTTTGACAATAACACATTTGTTATTGAAATAAAGTTATGAAAAGTTGTGCAAATCGAGCCTGGCGACATTGCTTGTATTTTTAGTGCATTATCAGATTACCAAATGCGCCTTCATCTTTAGGAATTTATATTTATATTAGCTATGTCTTAATATTAAAACCCAAAGCAATAATTTCTAGATAAATTAAATGCTGCGCTGTTTCAAAGTGGGCCAGTCGGTATACCTGGTTGTGAGATCAAACAGTCAAGCCCCTATTTCTAGACATGCTCGTGAGATGGCGATTTTATTTCCTCTCCTATTTCTTTGAATCCAATTTTAAAAAGATTGCAATATATAAATTTACTGCAAGGTTATGAGCAGATAACAATCTTATGAGTAAATGCTTCTCCTGCTTATCTACCAATTAACAGAGAATCTGGGGAAAAAAGTGCCTCACGTATAAATGTTGCTTATGGTCACATCGGTGGTACGGAAAATTAAGAAGAAAATGAATCACTGTGGGAATAGGAATTTGAGAAGAAAACTGCAGAAGTCTATAGAGAATTTTAAGAAGTTACAAAAAGATTTACGACTAATCGTTTCAACATGTTCTCTCCAGAGGCCTTGCATCTTGCCTCCTCTTTTCTTTGCGATCCATGAAATACAAAAACTTCGAAAACGCAATAATGTCACAGCTGCCGTGACCATCGCCCCGCTGCCGATACATTGGCTGAACTGAGCGCATTTTCTCATTAGAACCGGACCTGCTTCTCTACAGCAATCTGACATTAGGAGAGAGAGAATGTGCGTTAATGGGAAAGAGAGTGAGACCGTGGAAGGGTGTCTACTTTCACGCCTGCAGTCCGATGCTTACTATACAGTATTCGGGGTTCAAATATGGACCTCAGCGGTAAAAGGTATGTCTGAAGCTAGTAATATACCGGGGACAAACATAAGAACTTATTATTGCATCATTGCCAAATTAGATTGATTTATTAACAACTGAAAATACTCTCTTACATTTTTCGGTGTCGAATCCATCGCGTCCCAGAACTCGCTGAATGGGAGTGGAGGTAATATTTGTGGCTAACAAACTGCATCTTATATGTAGCCCGACCCCCAATTTCACATGCATGCAGGACGGACAGAATTGCGAAATGCTTAAGAAAAAGAAAAAAAGAAAGGCTGTAGCTTTGTAGTTTAAGATGTAATCGGACTGCTGACAAACGTTGGCTTTTATTTTGAAAGAGAGAGTCCAGCTATCCCAGACTCTTACTTCATGAGTTATAAAGATAAAATGCAGCTGTCTCAGATCAACATACAAATAAAACAAAAACCACGTCTTTGAAATACTTAGCGTTAACGTCACACTGACCCACAGAAGTAGCATAATGATGTTTTCCAAAGGTGTGTCACATGTTGTATGGTGTATGACAGATCTAATCATCTCTGTTATTCTGGCCTGAAGTCTGTTTAAATGCCCAGTAGGCCACCAGTGACATGACAGTCATATTCATAAAAGTTCAGAGAATTTATGTATTGGAACCAGCCATAGTTTAGGGCATCTACCAATAAGAATAAGTGAATTTTTTAGGGTGTGAAGACATATGAAGGGATATCTGCTGTAGGGCCCAGTAGCCCCTAATATTGGGTATATCCATATTAGTCCACACATGACACTAAAGTGTAGCCAGGACCTCAATATCATGTTCTCCTCATTCCAAGACACATGTATCTATTTCTGAGCAGCTGTGAGGTTTCCCTTCCAAACTTGACAAGCAGCTATAGTTAACCCAGCTGCCGGGAGGTATATAAGCCCCCGGGGAACTGTGCTTTCATGCGGCCTCACATTTTCTTCTCTTTTTCGACCGTTCCAACTCCTCACACCGTCGGGAAATGGTGAGTAACTCCGGCCTGGCCCATCCACATCCATCCTTCATCTTCCTCCTGTGGGGGGCGCCACAGTGGAGAACGCGCGGACAATCAGAAACGCGCCATTGTCTCATTTTTATGGATTTAACATTTTAAATGTTTTTTGGATTTTTATCGTCAATGTTTTTTCCTTATACAGTTGTGCTCCTCTGTTCTCAGACATGAGAAAATACGGTTTTATGTAATGAGTCAAAATAAGATAGAAATCTTGCTTAAGGTCAATTAAGGCTCAAAATGCATAAGAACACGTAGATGAGGAAAAAAATCTGCAGTTCAGTTTGACCTGGAAATAATAATGTACGATTAATGTGTGTGTCAGGTGAACCAAGCTATACAGACGCTCCTCTACTTGCGAACTTTCAACTTACAAACTTTCAAACATACGAACAAAGAGGACTGTCCAAATTGTGTTCATTGGGCTCCTGTTTCCAGTCCGTAACATCGAAACATTTTTTTATGCAGACCAGTTCCACCTAGTACAACTTCTAGCCACTACTCCCGCCACGCCAGCAGCGTAGCGTGCCTACTTCCAGCATATCCTAGTTATCTGTACTTGTGTATACCCTTAAAATGATGTTGAATAACGACTTACGAACATTTCAAGTTACGAACGGCTGTTCGGAACGTATCTTATTCGTAAGTAGAGGAGCATTTGTACATACATATTTAAACTACATTACATTCCAGAAATAAATCATAATGAAGGCAAGAATAAACAAAAAAAATAAAATAATCACCAAAGCAAATTATTTTTTACTCTTATATCGATTCTGATTTCCCATAAGGCATGTTTTGAAACATGATGTATTACTGAATTCTACCATATTTTATGGTAAAAAAAAATGCACAGTACATTCAGGCTATTATCATGCTTTAAAGGGAAAATAATAGTTCTAGGTGATGTTTTTTTTTCATTAGAAGTAGCAAACATAGTACTGGCCTCCACAGTGATTTTGGGTTACTTTTCAATATCTTTTCTCAACATTTGATATGTATTAACAGATGCATAATCCCACTGTAAAAATAGCATGACTGGGTATGTATAGTGTGAAAAATACAGGGCACACAATGCATTAGGAAGGACCTTTTCCCAGGGGGGTCACCACACTAGGAACTGCATGTCCACAAAGTCACTCTGTCCTTACCACACCCACGAGTTGAATGGCACGTCTCACTCAACCTCCAGGCACCCAAGAAGGCCAAGAGGAGGCAGCAAGGCGAGGGTGGGACCTCCAACGTGTTCTCCATGTTTGAGCAGAGCCAGATTCAGGAGTACAAGGAGGTAAGAGTCTCCCACACGCTCTCTGTGGGTTCCACACGCTCACTCAGGGGGATCTGATTCACTGGCTTGGAGTGCAAACTTCTGCTAGACTTTGATGTCTAGTAATTAAGCACATAGTTAAAGTACCCTGTCCGGCCGAGAGCTCTGGGAATTTTTTTAGGTGGCCAAGTTAATCAGTCATTTAGCACAATGATGGATGGAGTTTCTCCATGACAGCTGTTATCCAGGCATAACAGAAGGTAACCTCATATTCGACACTTTAGAAGGCTCCGCCCCTTTGCCAGGCCCTCTGTTCCTTCTCGATGATCTCGGGACGGCAGGGAGTCGCAGCTGTCAGACGCAGCTGAGGGAAGGAGAGAGAAAGTAACAGTGGAAGGAGGAGGCTAGGAAGAGAGGACAGGACTAAATGAACACAAAGGATATGTTGATAATGAACAGTCTGCTGAGAAGAAGAGGTGGGTGAGTGACGATTGACAGGAAAGGAGATGACTGAGGAAAGATAGAATGGGGAATAAGAATAATTGCAAGAGAGTAATTTCACCCCCGAGACCTGGGGTATGTATATATAGACATATATGTGTTTAATAGAAGGTTAAACGTAAGTAATACCTACTCCTTGAATGCCACAACTGGAATGTCTGACTTGGCACAGGGACCATTTTAAGACACACAGAGGGAGGTTCCCAGCTGCCTTTTAAGTCCAAGACCCAGAGACGTCATCTCAGGTTTCAAGCATTAAGGAAAGAACAAGGAGTACTTAATGTGTGTCCTAGCCGGAGCAGACATGCCCGACAATACGGTAGCACACACCCTGCCAGCAGCGTTTCAGGACATCAGCTGGATTCAGATGTTTAAGCAATATGGACATAATCTGTAATCCAAAAATTAATTCACATACAAGACTCAGTGCTGTCAGTGACATCAAGGAAGATGACCCCTAGAAGCGATTGAAGTCTTGAGGGGAAATTGGCAGTAAGTCACCCTGTTCTTCTCAGGCTATCATGCTCACAAGCCTCTCCTTCTCTCACAGGCTTTCACAATCATTGATCAGAACAGGGATGGCATCATCAGCAAGGATGACTTGAGGGATGTGCTGGCATCCATGGGTAAGAATTGGTTTTCTATCCCCCAAATTCATTTCATTTAGGGTGCAGACCCTTATGAAAATGCCTTGCCAGAAGAATTGAACCAGAAAGGCCTCACCATCGTCCAGCCTACAGCCCAAGGTGCAACTTGTATCTGCAGCACATTCATTGTTACATTTTTCTGCCACGCAGGTCAGTTGAACACCAAGAACGAGGAGTTGGAAGCCATGATCAAGGAAGCCAGCGGTCCCATCAACTTCACCGTCTTCCTCACCATGTTCGGCGAAAAGCTGAAAGGTGGGTCAGCCCCCCCCCTCCCTGAACTCACCTGCATTTTAACTTCCCCTGATGTTACGCTTCTGAAGCACCTTCCAGCATACAGATGATTTTCACGTTCCTGACTGGCTCAGTGTGGCCCCCTCTCATTCTTAGGCGCTGACCCGGAGGACGTCATCGTGAGCGCTTTCAAGGTCCTGGACCCACAGAACACTGGCACCATCAAGAAGGAATTGTGAGTATCCAAATAGCCCAACCACAGTATTAGTGAGTAATGAACCAGTCTTTGCTTATAGGCTGCAAGTCTGTAGATTAACAATGCAGTAGTGCAGACTTCTTGAGCATAATACACCCTGTGTCTTTCAGCCTTGAGGAGCTCCTGACCACTCAGTGCGACAGGTTCTCCGCAGAAGAGGTGAGACTGCGGTCCAGACCCTTCCCACCTGCTTACTATGTTGACGTGCTAAACCGCAAGTTCGTTATGTGTAATGCAGCCTACTGACATTCATACTTGCTGAAGACAATAGTGCCAGATAAATTTTGTAAAATATGTTCAGTGGAAGGTCTTTGTTGGTATGAACCAATGTGGGCGTCCGACCTGACTTTCCTTACTTTTTGCTGATATGGTGAGTTGGTGACTCTGATGGCGGGGGGGGGGGGCGCGGCGCGGGGCGGGGGCGGGGGGGGCGGGGGGGGGCCG
>JABFEA020000048.1:7775635-7786396 GCA_019775915.2 Cyphomyrus plagiostoma
CCCCCCCCCCCCCCCCCCCCCCCCCCCCCCCCCCCCCCCCCCCCCCCCCCCCCCCCCCCCCCCCCCCCCCCATGTGCGTGTTTGCTCAGAACAAGGGCCTCCAGGGAGGCGGCCATCAGTTAAGCGTGCCGCGACAGTTCTCCGTCCCACACAGGCAGGGGATCTTATTCTCCTCAATGGGGAATTTGTAATCATAGGTGATCTCCTCATTGACGCCAATGGGCTGCTTGGAGTAGATGACGATCTTCTTCTGTGACTCGATGGTGATCACCTTTGCGTAGCAGTTTGGCTGTTGGGGAGAGGGTAGTGGAGACACGTTAAAGACAATTACAATTTTTTTTTTTAAAGGGGAGAAAGGAAGCACAGGTCTGCAAGGCAGACAGAGTGGGGCGGAGCTCACAGTGCAGCAGTGATTGATGAATCGGGCCAGGTTGCCACACTTGGTAGCATCGATAATGGTGTCGTGGTCGACCCGGAACAGGTAGCTGCTGCCAATGCCTTCCTGGGCGTAGCGCTTCTCCCGATTGTCAGCGACCATCTGAGGGCACAAGGCATTGGTGTCAGAGAACAGAGGGGCAGCATCAGAGCGGGGCCGGGCGGCGGCAGAACATACAGGGGGCGGCGGCGGAGCGGGCCCGGGCAATGGGGGCAGGACATAGAGGGGGAGGCGGCGGCAGAGCGGGCCTGGGCAATGGTGGGACATGCAATGGCATCAGAGTGGGCCCAGGAAGTGACAGGACACGTGGGGGACAGGTGTGTCAAAACGCGGTCAGATGGTGACGGGACACACGGGGGGCAGCGGTGTTAGAGCTGGCCCAGGAGGCAACAAGAAATGCCAGCAGCAGGTCACGGTGGGGGTGGTGGTACCTGTCTGATGTTCTGCCCCACATACTCGATGACCATTTCGTCGGCAGCGATGGGCTCCATGGCGAACAGCCCCCACTCGTGGATTCGGCTGCGGCCGAAGCGTAGCTTCTTCTTGCGGAACTGGGGAAAGGGGATGGGACTGTTACTGGATGGCAGCTGACTGAGGCGAGCTTCCAGTCTAACTGTCACAATTCGCCACATGCGGATGAGCAAGCATACACACCAAAGGCAAGGGCAGGGCTCATACCTTTAGCTGGTTGAGCTTCAGCAAGTCAGAGTCCATGACAGCCTGCGTGCCGATGGCGCTGAGAAGCCGGCGCTGCTCGGAGCGACGTTCTGATAGCACGCGGTTGGTGGCCTGGGGACACGGGGAGGGACTTAGGGTTACTCAGTCATTCCTGGGGTTTCCTCTGTTGGGAACCCAGACCAAAAATCGCAGGGTCTCATTTACAACAGTAGTAAACAGGAACATGCCAAACCCCGAAAGCAACTGGCAGCCCTGCCAACACCCAAAAGAGCAAGTCTGCACAGAAGTTTCCAGAAGAGTCTGCCAAACCGATGTGCGACAATTCATGCAAATTAGTGTCCCTACCTAACTGAACCGGGAATAGTAAATAGCACTTTACATCCTGTGCCAGGTCGCTGACAAAGTCTAAAACAATATGGGTATGGTTTCCTCGGAAACATGCCAGCACGAGCGTGACATCATTCCGGGGTGGGGAATGCAGGTCAGACTCCTCACCAGGTTGTCATAGTCGAGCTCCTGCGCTGAGCCGGGGTACAGGTCGAGGTAGATGTCCTTCTCCTTGCGGCTGATAGCGTAGTAGCCCTCGCTGCGGGCACAGCCTGTTATGTGCTCCCGCAGCTGCTCATCTGGGTTCTTCTTCTTGCGCCTGGGGTTGGGGATGTTGGTGAGTGCAGATGGGGTCAAGGGTCACAAGTTTGTGGTTGGGAACACTTTTTTTTTTTGTCGAGTGCTCCATTCCGTCATGAAAGGCAAAGCGGGAAAGAATACAGGAGGAACACACATTCATCCTACGCATTTCACCAGTGTGGCATCCTGTGACAAACAGGCCAGGAAATCTACCCCGGCTGCTTTTCCCAGAGCCATCTCCTCCCTAAATTCCTGTCGTTCGACTCCCCGATAGCTATAAATCCTTATCAGCTTCCCAGACTTATTATTGCTTGCTTTTCCTGTAAGTGTTATAGAAGCGGTCACCAGAACGGTTTTACTGTCATCTGGCATTATGGCAAAGAGATTGAAATAGCACAGTAACCTGACCCCCCCACCCAAACTGAGCACAGGTGGCGGCTACAGAGGGACGGGTATGTTTGTGAACCGTCAGAGTTGGAGTATGTCAGATGCAACTTCGCGTGGTCGACCTCCCTACAGCACAGAGGTTCCCACCGACGGCGGCGGCCAAGGGGAAAGGATATCAGTGTGGTGCACCCAGTGCGTATCGTTGAGCCAGTCTGTGCTGGGGTCCTCCTGCAGTAGCTTCTCGTAGGTCACCTTCAACAGCCGCATGTCCTCCACATCCAGGCCCACGTTCCAGATGTCATACAGGATGGTCATCTGCTCAAACTCACTGCGCGGCTGGAAGGTGCGAGCCAGCATCGGGAGTACGGAAGAGGCCTTGGGACGGGACCTGCGCCTCTCGCTCTTCCTCGCCTCCTCCGGCTCACGCCACTCCTCATCCTCATCCGACTCATCAGACTCGGACGGCTCACCGGGCTCCAGCTGCTCCACGTCCACCTCCTCCAGTTCCAGCTCCTAGCCGGGCAGATCAAAAAGCGTTAAAGTGTTGAACTAGCAAAAAGAAGGGTGCGGGTGCTACACTTATAGGCAGAACTGCCGCTGGCCATTATTAGGCCATAGCTCGACTCACACAGCACCACAAACGCTAACATTCTGTGAAGGGCTTCAGAGAGGCTCAGCTGGCAGAGCGCAACGTCCACACGGCACATCCAACTCACCTCTAACTTCCTCTTCTTCTCCTTCTTGCTCTGTCGCTCTTTCTTCTTTGCCTGCTGCTGCTCCTGCTTCTCCTTCCTCCTCTTCTTCCTCCCCTTGCTCCTCCCCTTCTCCTGCTCCTCCCGATCAGCTTCCCTGGGCACTGGGCCCCTACGCTTGACTGGGGTGGCGACGGCAGCAGGGGCCACGGGGACCTTGGTTTCAGCATCCCCAGGCTCGCCCAGAAGCCCGACCCCAGACAGAGTCACTAGGGGCGTGTAGAGATCCGAAATTTCCTCCTTGGATGGCTGTGGCTCTCCTATGACCTCCTCCGGGGCCTCCAGCACCCCAGATATGGCGTGGTGGTTGATGTCTGCAGGGAGGAGCACCGGGTGGGGCTCCGCTTTGGCCTTCTTCTGGCCAGCAGTGGCTGGAGCAGCAGGGTGCACCTGGGGCTTGTAGTAGTTGTGCTCCAGCCAGACAAACTGGCCCTCGGGGTGCAGCATGGTCCCGCTTCCCACCACTAGATTCCCCCCCTCTGGTCCTAGCGCCTGCTGCTGCTCCTCCGCCTCGTCCGACGTCTCAGTCTCCTCCGAGTCCTGAGCCTCGGGTTCCAGTTTGAGAGCCACGTCGGCCAGGACGGAGAGGTCGGGGGTGGGTGCCATGCCCGGGGTTGGGGTCCCTGCCAGCTGCAACAGGCCAGTGGCACCCAGTTGTTCACGCAGACGCAACCTGTGGCCCCTCTCTGCTCCGTCCTCGCCCTCAGGGCTCACCTGTGACACGAGGGGTGGTGCAGCGGCCGACAGACTGACAGTCCGAGGACGGCCTCGGGGGCGACCCCTGGGGGCTGGGACAGGAGATGGAATAGGGGGCACGGGAGCCGGCTCCTCGTAGGATGTCCTCACCATGGAGGCGTGGTCTGGGGGCAAGTTCTGCACCGTCTGACAGACAGGTGGAAGCGGAACCACCGGGGACTTTGGGGGTGTCTCCTTGGCGGCGCCCCGCCTGGAAGCTGGTGGGGACTTGGCGGGGGGGGTGTGGGGGGGAGCGGCTGTCCCAGGGCTTTTCTTAGGCTCGTCTGGACGGAGGGAGCGGACTGGTGGTGGCACGGTGAGCACCGAACCCGCTGAAGGAGATGGTGAGAGCGCTCCACCTTCCCCTGGCTTGGAAGCAAAGGGGAGGAGCACTGGTGGGGGCCGAGTACCGGTGGGGGCTGCGGATGGCGCAGCAGGCGGGGCGACAGGGGAGAAAGAGGTGAGGATGGACTCTGGCGGTTGAGCTCGGACAGGCGACAGGAGCAGAGATGGTGTCGGGGCGGGGGACGATGATGGGGATGTGGGGGGCATGGAGAGGGCGGGGGCCTGTGTGACTTTACTGTCAACCTCCTCTGTGGAGAAGGAGACTGTCTTGCGGCGTTTTTTGAGGGGGGGCAGCAGAGGGATGGGGGAAGAAGGCCGTGGAGGTGGGGGTGAGGGGGGGCGGCGCAAGCCTGGGCCGCTTTGGGCTGCCTGCTTCTCGGTTTCAGCCTTGCGTGTGTCGCCTTTAGCTACAAAAGGGAGGAGAAAGAATGTTGAGTCACAGGGGACCTTGCTCAGTGTCACAGCGCCACCTCCCAGTCACTCGCGGTGTCACACCGCCGCCACCTCCCAATCACTCGCGGTGTCACACCGCCGCCTCCTCCCAGTCACTCGCGGGGTCACACCGCCGTCACCTCCTAGTCACTCACGGTGTCACATTCCTCATCATGCTCATGCTTACACTTCCTGACATGCTGCACAGACCTGTTCTGGGATCAGGTCCCCTCCTGCCTTCGACGCTGGCGGTTGACCCCTGGAGACGGATCCTGGCACAGCAGAGACACAGCATAGAAAGGGGCATTAACACGCGGGAAACATGCTCTGTGATCCCCTCACAGGACAGTCACCAAATTGGGAGGCCGTCAGCTCCTAGATACCTCTCGTCCTCCCGTTCCACATCCAAGATAGCGCTGTCCATAGTGGACTCATCCATGGTGTCCACTCCCTCACTCTCCCCCGGCCTCGCAGTCTCTTCGTCATCCTCTTCATCCTCCGAGGAGGAAGATGAGGAAGAGGAGGAAGAGGAGCCACTTTCTGAAGAGGATGAGGACTCGCTCTCGTCATCACTGTCACCGCTCACCACCTCGTCTGCCGGGAAAAGGGGCATGGTTAGGGAATGAGCCAGAGGAGTGTGGGACACCAGCAGAAGGAGGTCGACCCCGGCTCAGTTACCCTCAGAGTCATCCTCCTTATCGCTGTCTTCCTCATCTTCGTCATCCTCCTGCAGAAGTGCAATGGGATCATCAGCCAAGTGAGGGCAAAAAGGCTTGCTGCACATTTGGAAAGGGAAGGGAGAGCTTCCAAAACTATGGGTATTACGCAGTCATCTGGACGGATAGAGGTCCGTGATTACAAGCAAATTCAACTCCCAGTCCGCTCCTGTAGCAAACAGCACTAAACCTGATATGTTTTTGGACCCCACGTGGCTCAAGAAAAAAAGTATGCCATAGTGTAGCCAGTTACCCTGCATACACATGAGGATTCAATATAAATCAATGTGGGGTAACTGATACAGGCCCCAGGAACTTTGCAACAGAAGAGATTAAAGCAACTATGAAAATAAAAACAGGAGAACAGGATTCAGCATAGAGCTCACACACTCTCCTCGGGCTGCTTGTTCAGCACGACTTAGCACAAGGGAACTGGCTAATTATAGGCAATTAAAAGACCATGCGGCAGCCACAGACACAGGAGGGCCCGGCGTTATAAACAAGGCAGGTCTGGAGTCTCATCCTGTCTACAGGTCAGCCAGACATGTCTGGGGTGTGTTTAGAAACAACAGCACGGCACCTTGTCGGAGGAGGAGGTGTCCGACGTCTCCTCTCCCTCGCTGTCCAGCTCGAACTGTTTCTGCCTCCTCATCCTCCTTTGCCCCCTGCGCCCCTCCCGCTCAGCCCTGGGGTCGCCATCCTCCTCGCCGCGCCCACCCAGGGTGCCTGGACCCTTCTCCTGGTATGAGTCTGAGAGAGAGAGAATGAGCTTTTTAAGTACTTCAAATAAGAAAAAAAATATATACGTACAACATGCATGTGTGTTAGAGAGATCAAAGGCTTCAATTTCCTCAGGAAATCTAGGTCACACTTTCACACTGAACTGCAGTTTCAAAGATTCACAGAAAACTGGGGAAACTGAATCTTAATGGGAGAAGTAATCAGGTTGTTATGGGTGTCCAACCTGCAGTGTTTGGGGAAAAGAGTACTCCGTAATTATCATGCTTTCAAAATTCTAAAGAAATTCCAGATGGCCCCACGTCGATATCTGACACCACCTGGGGAGACATGGCTAGTTTCCCGTCTTTGATTTAAAATTTTATAATCAAATGGACGCTGCCTGGCCTTTGAACATCATGCCTGGAGTGTTCAGATATTGCTCAATGTGGGTCCCTAATAATATTAAATTCTCTGAGCTGAGAGCACACTGGGATGGGATTAGAGGAATATGCCATGGGGTAAGGTACAAGCATTGTGCAAACGCATTCATCAATAAAGGCACGTTATCGGGCGGAGGTCAAGGCCACCATGGTGACTGTGGCTTGGTGCTACAACCCGGGTGGCAAACAGCCTGAGGCCAGACCAGGAGCTCTATGGTACCATCAATCATATTAACGACAGAATTTTATACGTTTATTATGAGATGATAACCTCTAGGGGAGGAGCATGACATTTCACAAGTGATGTAACCCAATGAAAAGTACTCTAAAGCTCTGAAAAACTTGTTAAAATAGTCATATGATGCTGATGCCTTCACTTACTTGATTGGTTTACTTTTATTTTAATGTATTCTCCTGTAGTCATAGAACTTAACTAAAAGCTATCAGAAACATGCATTAAGTTACCTAGTATACACATTTGAAATTTCAGTTACGAGAGTAAGGGGGAAATGCAATTTTTAGAAGAGAAAAAAAATCTAATACGCTAACTCCATCATTTTACTGGGCAACTTTAATACGCAAGTAATGACAGTGAACCCTGCAAAGGAGTGAACTCAGTGTTATTGGACATTGTGCTAACCACAATTTGTCCATAACAAACACCATATCTGAGTGTAACTGTGCACCTGGCACCAGAACCAGGTTAGATTACTTTCTGAGGAAATGGTATAGTCATATGATCAGATCAGATAAGATTGCATGTCTGGGATGCTCAAGTGAAGAAAGAAGCTCAGCTGTCAGCTGATCACCACCTGGTGGTGAGTTGGATGAGATGGCAGGGGAAGATGCCAGATAGACCTGGTAGACACAAACATATAGTGGGGGTGTGTCGGTAGCATCTGGCAGAGCCCCCTGTGCTGGAGATCTCACACCTCTGGCAAAACTTCTCTAACATTCAGAGGGACGGTGGAGACATTGAGTCCGAGTGGGAAATGTTCCATGTCTCCAATGCTGAGGCAGCTATGCAGACCTGTGGCTGTAAGGCTATTAGTGCCTCCAAACCTAGTGGTAGACACCAATGGTAAGCAGCTGAAAGTGACAGATACCAGCAGGCCAAGCAGAAAGCAGCATTGGCATTTGTGGAATCAAAAACTTAGACATGGAAGGAGTTTGGAGATGCCATGGAAAATGGCTTTTGGTTGGCCTTGAAGAGATTCTAACAAACATATAGGTAGATCTGGAGAGGGAAGAGCTGTATCTATGCTGTTCACTGCAGGGATGGAGTACTGTTGAAATCATAAGGGCAGTCAGGCAGTGGAAAGAGTTCTTTGCGAACCTCCTGACTCACACAAACATGGCTTCTATGGAGGAAGTAGTGTCAAAAAACTCTTTGGTGGTACGGCTTCGGTGGTGGATGAGATTCGCCCCGAGTTCCCGAAGGCTCTTGAGTTTTGCTTGGCTGACATGCCTCTTCAACACCTCGCGGAGGTTGAGGACAGTGCCTCTGAACTGCGGTGGTAGGTCCAATCAGTAAGAAAGCAAACTGGAGGGTCTGTTCCCACCACCTTTGGGGGAATCATACTTCTCAGGCCCACTGGAAAAAGTCTATCCGAGTACTGGAGAGGAAGGTCTGTCTCTTGGTTGGTCCACAGATCCACGAGAAATGCAGATTCCATCGAGGTCATGGAACACTGGACCAGGTCTTTACCCTCACAAGGATGAGGAAGGGCTCATGCAAGTCTACCCAACCAGTCTACCTCTGTATTGTTAACTTGAAAAAGGCAAACGATCGTGTCCCTCAGGGGGTTCCAGGTCCTATGGGAGTGCTACAGTAGTATGGGGTGAGAAGTCCCCGTTACAGACTAATCAGCTCCCTGTATACCTGCAACGAGAGCTTGGTTTGCATTGGCAGGAGTCGTTAGACTCCCCTTTGGGCCTTTTATCCCCTCTGTTACTAACTCCGTCCAAGTTCTATTTACAAATAGAACTTCTGGAGGTGGGGGGCATCTGGTTCACTGACCTCAGTGTTGTAGCTTTGCTTTGTGCAGATAATGTGGCCCTGTTGGCTTCATTGAGCGTGCACTGGGGTAATTTGCAGCGAAGTGTGCTACAGCTGAGGGATTAGTTGAGGCCACGGTTCTCATCCGAAAAAGGGTGGATTGCCCCCTCCAAGTGAAGGAATAGTTACTGCCTCAAATAGAGGAATTTAAATATCTTAGGGTCCCATTTATAAGTAATGGAGTGGGAGATTGACAGGTGGATCTCAAATGGCAAAGCTTTTTATTTACTGGTCAATCTACATTTCCACCCTTACCTATGGTTAGGAGCTCTGGGTAGGGTGCAGCAGAATGAGAACAAGCGGTGGCCATTCCCCAGGTGTCTGGGCTAAGCTTTAAATATAGGGTGACATAGACAGAGGGACTCAAAGTAGAACCGCTGCTCATCCATGTTGAAAGGAACCAACTGAAGTACTGCTTCGGGCAAGTCTAACCGGGAGGAGACCCCCATGGCAGACCCAGGATTATATTTCTCGGATGGTCTGCAAGAGCTTGGGTGTTTTCCTGGTTGGACATGCCTGAGGACATCTGGAGGAGGTGGCTGGGGAGAGGGAGGTCTGAGTTTCTCTGCTCAGACTGGCCCTCCATCGACCAAGACCCAGAAAAGAGGCAGACGATGGATGAATTGACCAATTTTGTTTGTTTTATCTGATAAACAGAGCGCAACCTTATGTGGTAAGACCGACTATCTATTGGTAGCAATGGATCAGGTGCTAATTAGAGTAAAGTTGACTAGTCAGTGAAACTACATTGGGAAGTAAGGGCAAGAAAGAAGAAAAAAAAACAGTGATTACCCTCATCCTCCTCGTCGGGGGGAGTGGATGGGCGGGGCCTCTTCATGTCCACCCCCTCCTGGAGCTCTAGTGGCTCCTTCCTCTTCACCTGAGGCGAAACACTCAATGCTAAAGCTAACAGGCCAGCCGAGTCACTCCAACACACAAAAGATGCATCTGTAGTAGCGTTATCATTAATGCTAATAAAACTAAAAACGAAAGAAAACATTTTTGGAAAACGGAACAACATATGATAATAAACAACTAAGACATTGCTTCCAGAACTAAAATAAAAACAAACATCACTCTCCATTAAAGAATAAATGCTGTTTAGCTACAGTAATGCGTTTCTTTGTATGTGTAGGTGTAATGATTTGCCGATTAAGAGTGCACTCATTTGAGTAGAATTAGAAACAAAGTTACTAAAACTGAAACTATATAAAACCACACTTAACTGGATTTCAAATAAAAACTGAAGACAGCATGAAAACAAAAACTAAAAGTAAAAAACTAAAGTAAAAAACAGCAGTAACCCCCCCCCCCACCCTGGGCCCTTCCATTTAGTCGATGCCTCCGGCAGGTACCTTGAAAGAAGGCAGTCGGAGCGCCCCCCGCAGGGAGAAGCCCTCCAGCCCGCCACTCTTGGCCCAGTCCACTAGGGAGAGCAGGGGCTCGCGTGGCCGGCTGCTGGCCTTCTCCTTCTCCTTCTCCTCCTTCTCCTTCTTTTCCTCGTCCCCTCGGCTGGCCAAAACACCCCGCACGGTCGTCTGGAAAGGCTGGTTGGGAGGGAAGGAGCACCATTTTCAGCGAAGTCCTGCAGACTGTGTGGAGCATCATAGCACTTCCTGCACTACTGCCTCTCCCAGCCAGGCCATTAATGGCTCCTGGTTATGCTCCCAAGATAACAGCAGGCTATCGATTTTAACACATTGCTGAAGCACAATGAATATACGCATGAATTATTGAAGCATATGTACCACCACCTTTAACAGGTGGTTTGCGTACTGACCACTAGCAGCAGCACAGATTAATACCCTGTGAGCGGAACCCTCCACCTTGGCCATAGGCATATAGGAAATGCTGAATTTCAACTGCAGTATCATCTGCTGGCTTGTAAGTGCATCTCTAGTTTTTTTTTCCAGCTTCAGTTTTGCTCTTACAATTAAGTGGCCATTGTAAACCAGGAAAACAGATTTTGATTAAGCAGTTAATTGGATTAACATACACTTTTTTTAACGAAGCAAACCTGTCATATCTATCAACTGACTGGCCTCACACAGGATTCACAACTAGAATGGGGCACAGTAAGAGTTACACATCCTAGCCCTAACCTTGGCCTTCCTCTCCTTGCGCTCCCACCACTCGTCGAAGGTGCCGAAGGCGATGTTCTCCACCATCTTGCGGGTAAGGTCCCTCTGTACGATGCTCTTCATTTCCTGGATGAGTGCGGCCAGGACCAGACGCACGGTGGCCTCGTGGGGGTGCTGCGGGAGCAGGGGCACCTGCGGGCCGCCCACGGCACCAAACTGGGCTGCATACGAGGAGGGGCTGGCCGACGGTGACAGCGGGCCAAAGTGGGATGGTGCTGGAGCCCCAGGGGGTGGGTGCAAGTAAGAGGGGAAGTGAGGAGGGACTAGGTGAGGGGGCCAGGAGGAGGGGGGTG
>JABFEA020000048.1:7786798-7805519 GCA_019775915.2 Cyphomyrus plagiostoma
CCCCCCCCCCGCCCGCCCCCGCCCCCCCCCCCCCCCCGCCGCCCGCGGCCGGGCGGCCCCCCCCGTGTGGCGGGGGGGGGGCCTGGGGGGGTGGATATGAGGGCATGGGGGGGGGCAGGACGTTGCCAAAGTGCTGAGTGGACTCAGAGAGGGGAGGGGGAGAAGACGAGGGATCGGGGGTCTGGGAGGGTGGTGCAGACTGAGACGAGGGGGTGGGTGAGGAAGATGAGGAAGGAAGGGCGGCGTGGTGAGAAGAACCAGCCGGCGCCGGATTTTCGTCTTCATCCGAAATCTCCATGTCCTCACCAGAGGAGCGGGGAGAAGCCTGGGGAGAGGAGGCACCAATCAGCACACTTCTTCAGCAAGGCACTGAACAGAGATGCCGCTATTCTCAAAAACACCACTAGAGGGTGCAAAAATGCTCCTTCAATGTCATTTTAACATTAATGTCAGTGTGACTATTTCTAAGGTCTATCCAAAGACAGCCACAGTAAAGAAAAGGGCTCTTTATGGGTCCATATCCCCAGACACCACTAATGCAGGACACCTGCACTCATGGCACGGTTATGCCTTACCTGGCCCTGTCCGTTGAGCGTGGGGGGCGTGTGTGCTCCATGTCTCTTGCGAGGGTCAGCTGACCCGGAGCTAGGATCCTCTTCTTGGTCTGGGCCTGGCTGACTTGAGGCAGCCTCTGGGGGAGGCGAGTGGGCTGAGGAGGTGGAAGAGGGGGCAGTGGCTACTGCTGGGCTCCTCCTGCCTTCACCTCCACCCTCCTTCCTCGCCCTCCGGCGGCGCCCTTCACGCTCTCTCTCTCGCTCTGCCTTTCGGCGTGCACGACCACCATCTGCTTCGCCCAGCGCTCTGTTCCCATCGCGCCTCCTGCGTCGGTCTCGTTCCTCGCCGCCACCCTCTTTCACCTCACCCTCACAGACCCCCTCACCAGAACCATCCGCGGGGACTCCCCTGGCATGGGTTTCATCCCTGTCGGCACGCTTTTCGTCCCTCTTCTCCTCATCCTCGTCATCCGACGCCAGGAAGGAGAACTTGGCTTTCTGCTCTTTCAGGAGCATCTCGATTCGGGAGTCCAGGCTGCTGCTATGGTAGACGAACGGTAGGCTCTCGTTGGTGGAGTCTGGCTCTGGGGATGACGAATTGCGGTCAGGGGCGGGACTGGGGGGAGACAGCGGTGGGCCGTGAAGGGGAACGGAGGTAGAGGATGGTGAGGAGGAGGAGGTGATGGAGGGATGGGCAGGAGAGGACGGGACAGGCTTGGAGGAGAGGGATGTCTGAGGAGGCAATGGCGGCGTGCTGGGCCGACGCTTCAACTTGGCCCACTGCTCCTCAGGTGGGGGGCTTTCCTGATCATAGCCTGTAGGACCGTAGCTCTCCGCGACTGCTGCTGCAATGACTGACGCTGGGGGCAATGGGGGTGGTGGTGGGGGAGGTGGCGGTGCGACGGGGGTCTGATGGCGGTAGTCTTTATCACCAGCTGCTCCGCGCTCCCTTCCCGGTGGGCGGTACGCTGAGCTGGGCTCCTGCTCGGGAAGTGGTGTGTCTTTTGACGTGAAAGGGAAGGAAGAGGGGAGCGGGGACAGGCTGTTTGAGGACATGGGTGTGGCTGGACGGCCGGGGCCGGAGCCCCCGGGGGCATAGCGCAAGTCCGAACTGCTGGGGAACTCGCCATCCCTCTCACGCTCCCTGTCCCGCTCCCGATCCCGCTCCCTGTCTCGATCCCGCTCCCTGTCCCGGCTGCCCCTGCGCCGGCTGCCCCCGCCATGGTGGTTGTGGGAATGGTGGTGATTCCGGTGTCTCTGGTGGCCATGCTCTCCGGATCGTGAGCTGGAGCTGCCTCCACTGCTCCCGCTGCGGTAGCCCCTCTCGTCCCGCCGCTCCGAATGGTGGTGGTGATGGTGATGGGAATGATAGGATGACGACTTGGAGGGCACGCCAGCCTCCGGCGGCTGATGGTGGTAAGAGGAGCGTCGGGAGCCTACCCCGGCCGAATACCGACCCACAGAGTCCCTCTCTCTGTCCCGGTCCCTCTCTCGCTCCCTGTCCCTCTCCATGACCATGGGGGGCTCGTACTGGGACGAGGGAGGAGGAGGAGGAAGCGGGGGGTGGAGGTGCAAATGTTGCCCGCTGCCCCCTGCATTGTGATAGGCGGGGTAAGGAGGCGGCTCACTGGGGCGGTATGAGACAGGTGGGGGGTAAGGAGGGCGACCCCAGTGGAAGGGGGGCCCTTCCTGGGGAGGTGCATGCATTTCATCAAGGTAACGGGAGGTCTTGTATCCCCCAATGGAAGAAGACGAGGAGACAGCAGAGGAGGAGCAGGAGGAAGAGGGCAACATGTCCTGAGAAGGGTAACTACTGCTCATAGCGCCGCCGGCTCCTCCATAACCCAGATTCCCATGCCTATAAGACAGAGACAGGTCCCTTAGACTGGGGTTACACACTCCTAACCCATAAACCACTTTAACAATATGGATACATTGGCCAAAAGCAGTAGCAGGACTGCCAGTAGATGGCGCTGTCCAGATTAAATACAGCTGCCAATAACCTGTGCAAGGAATCTAGCAGCTTAAGCGCCTCGAATGCATGACACCAGCTTTGTCTCAAGCAGACCTGCTGCTGAATGCCGAGTCCTGGGAGAAGGGAGTCCCAGAGCGAGGAGTGTAGGGCGTGCCCCCGCCCTGGGAAGATGCAGAGGAACCCGGGGTGAAGGGCCCGCCCAGGGAGGAAGGAGGCGTGTCCAGGCGCGGCTCACTGAAACCGGTATCGACGGAGCAAGGGGTGGTGCTGCCTGGGGTGAGGGGGGGTATACTTGAGCCCATGAAGTCGACGGAGAGCCTGCGCCGGACGTCAGAAGACTGTGGAGTGGAAGAGCATGGGATGAGCGATGTCAGGAAGACTGAGAAAGCCGTACGGTATCTTCTACACGCAATACTGTGAATGACCATGGGGGGGCGCCTTCTCCCTTACCGTGTCAGGGTTGGTGGGCGCAGATGGCGGGCATTTCTCAGAGAGAGCCTTCCCTCCAGTGGGGACGGTCTGGGGGGTGTAGGTACCATTCACTATCAGGTCATAATACTTCATCCTCTGCTGGCCTGAGCATGGAGAAAGAGGAGAGAAAGTCAGGGGGAAACACAGAAGAGCCTTAACACATCCCACACAATGCGAGGTCAGCTCAGTCAGAGCTCAGGTGTACAATATGACTGTGCCCGGACCAGAGAAATAAAATAATATAAACAGCTTTCTGTGCTTAGAAAACACCTAGCAAATCTGCATGTCAGTAACATTCACTGCTTCACAACTGGGTTTCCAAACAGATAGATTTGCATTTACTTAATTAGCAGATGCTTGTCCAAAGGGATGTACATGTGAGGAAAGCTTGGGCTCTGAGCACAGGGTCACCCAGCATCCAGTGTCCCTGCAGCAGCTGGGGTTAAGGGCCTTGCTCAATGGCACAACAGTGATATCATTACTCTGCCTGCCACAGGATTCAAACCCATGACCTTCCAAACCTCGACCCAGAATCCTAATCCACTGAATCTAAAATTTTAAAAACACTTTAAAGCACCAGGCTGCAATGGAAACGCGTGCATTAAAACAAGTGCTCCACTTCCATTCCCACCAGAAAAAAGGTACTTATGGCTTAAAGTTGAATCACTCAACAGCACCTTTTTGGTTTTAACTGACCTGCCTTAACTATAGTTCAAGACCCATATGGGTTCATCAATCACTCAGCTCTGTGTCCCAAAACTTTTACCTTTAACAATAAAAAAAAAAAAATCTGTGGTGATACTTGAGACCAGTTATAACAAAACAGAGAGAATAATTAAAAAGGTTGACCAGAAATAAACTGCACAGTTGCTGGATTTACATCACCTGTAGGACAGCACAAAGGAATAATGTCATGTAGACAACATAACAAAAGCATGTGCCTATGGAGGTTAGACACAAAACAGAAACGTGCAGGCTGACAGGGGAGCACCTCGGATGTCCAGCTGTGCGTGGACGATGTTGCCCATCACGGAAGTGTTGTGCAGGTGCTTGACGGTGTCCTTAGCACCCCTGGTGTTGGTGAAAAGGACGCGGGCCAGGCCCAAGTGCTTGCGTGTTTTCGGGTGGAACAGAATCTCCATCTCTTCCACCTCACCAAATTTGGCGCACATCTCCGCCAAGAAGGGCTCCCGGATGTTGTCATTCAGGTGCGCGAAGGTCACTTCCTTCAGGGGGATCGGACCCACATAGAACTCGTCCAGCTGTTTAGTGAGACAGGGCGTGTCATTATATGCCAGGTCTTCACTTTGGGCACATTTGGCAAGGGGGGTGCCAGCAGGGGTGAGGACACAGACCTTAAATCTGGGCACCGGTAGGGACAGCTCTGTACGTTTGGACCAGATCCTGCGAGGTCGGGGGTCCCGCAGATCCCCCACTGGGGTGAACCCCGAGTCCTGAGACAGGCAGAGGTGTCAGTCACATGCAGAACATGCAAACTCAGCTCCATGCCCCCCTCAAGGGAGAAAAACATAACATGAATCTAACAGACAGTCTATCAGTCTATCTTCAAAATGATATCTCATGCACACAGGTAGGTGACAAAACAGCAAGACCAGCACTTACAAAATATAGAGGACAAATTTAAGCATTTCGTTCAGTAGTGACAGCCACTGCTCAATTTTCTCAATGCTTGTCCACAGATCTCCATATGTTTATTACCCCAGCCTAAGGTATATTGATGTCCACTGCCTACAGTAACAAAAAGAACACTGCAGCTTGCCAAGTCCGGCTAAGCAGGGCTGTCAGATCAGATCCACTTTGCACTGACAATGTCCCAAACACACACACAACATAGATTTTCAAAGGAATTCACTCCCAAAAGAACAACAACAAAAACTTTCCCAGCGTCGATTAGTTTATTAATAATCATTTAAGCCATTATATTGCTTAATATTTCTAAGACCTGAAATTACAGCTGTACACGGATGTTGCATCAAAAACCATATAAAACTGAATCTTAGTTTAAATGCTATAAAGCGCCGAGAACAAACAAATTAACAACATGTGCGTAAGCAAGCCGAGTACGTAAAGCTCTGTATCACGGGGACGGAGGTCTGGCGGCCTGCAGGGGACCCACTGACCGGCACGCTGAAGTGCACCCCATCGTAGCGGTAGACTTTCTGGGCGACCCTGCGGATGGCCGGGTCCTGGATCAGTTTGTAGCTTTTCCACTGCAGGCTGACAGCTCGCTGCGCTTCCACCCCACTGTCAGGATCCATGTTGTCACTGGGAAAGGGGCAGGAATAACAGCATTTACTTCCACGCGCACACGTAGCGGCTCCCAAACGGACGTCCGACGAAGGGCAGATTTTAAAAGCGACCGCGGCACCTTTCGGTTCTTGGAGGTGGGCTGGTACGAGACGGACAAAACACCCGCTCGGCCTTATCAACAGCCTGTCTTTTTTTTTAGAAGTTTAAATTCATTCAGTTGTTCCCCACTTGTACCCGAGGTCCGACTGACAGACTGCCGGTCACGGGGTCGCTCGCAGCACTCGGCGCGAAGCCTCCCGGTAATCGGGCGTCCCATTAACGACAAGTGGGGCGTCTAACAAAGCGACCGGCCGGACGCGCGATGGGCCCGACAAATTGCACTCCTCTCCGGTACTTTTCCGTTTTATTTGTGTCAACGCACCATTGTGTAACTATGTCGGAATCGGCAGAGGTGCACAGCACAGACCGCATCCGAGGCGGTACCCTACGGTCCCGCTCCAACTGCAAACATCGCAGCCATGCTGCTAGTGAAAGCGAGTCTAACGTAGCTTGGCCACCGTTTCGGAGAGCCAGGAGGTGACGCAACGGGCCAACTGCAGCAAAGACAGTCCTAACGAGGTACGCGGTCCGGCTTCAATCAAAGGTGGGCAGCCGGCGATCTCGCGCCGCCCCCCGAGCGCTTCGCCGGCCGCATCGCCCGAAACTCCGAGCCCGCCGCTTCGCCGGAGGCCTTAAACGTACGGACAAAACACAAGGCTACGCTAAACCAAAATGGACAGCCTTACACCGTCAAGCAGGACATTTCGGCGGCGGAAATATTCCGTTAAAACAACCTCGCACCAAAACTGCCGTGCAATGGCAATTCGCGACAAAAATATAATAAAATAGTACGAGCGGCCATCGCGCACTAACCTGCGAGCCTCGCCTGTTCTCCATCAGTCACTGCGATTTACCGCTGGCGTTTCGCTGCAGCAGATTCTTCACATCCCGACGAGTGACTTTCCTTTCTAAACTCTACACCATACTTTAAAAACTGATTTTTGATGCAGGATCTAAGATATATCACCGCTAAAATGACATTGTGTTGTGTTCATAAATTTATTTCGTATGGGGCACTATTGTTATAAGGATACCAATTTCTTATAAAGCGAACAACACGGATGGTTTATAGGCGAATCTGCCAATCATGATGATAACGTAGATAAAACGTACGTAATGATCGCGCAACGACGCTACAAAATGCTCCAAATGACGTGGATAAAGCTGGGTTAGGTAGTTTAAAAGAAACAAAAGGTTTACGTCTGAAAAAAAAATCCAGATTCCGTGCAATCCACTGACAATGTTCGGTTAAATTGTAAATATACAAAAATCGGAAGTTTTTTCTCTTCAATAGTGCATTTGATTAAGTATTGAATCAATGCTCTGCAGGGTTATTATTGTGAATATGATCTACACGTGATGCAAAGGGGTGTTTACATTTACTTCGAACAATCCCGAATAATTCACAACTAACGAACTAACTAAGTAATCAAACCTTTAGGTCACACAGGCTACATTAAGCTAGTTGTTCATAGGGGATGGTATATTGTACGTCAAAAAGTATAATTATTATGATATATATTGAATAAATAATTGTGCTTTTACAAATGAGACCTCCAAGTGAGAAAATAGGTTTTGATTTGTTTAACTTTGGTGTCTCACTGGTAACATCTTTACGTTAGTAATAGTATAAAGAAGAATACACAATGTTTTAAAATATTATGAATTATTACTATGTAAAAAGAAAAGGCCTACTTGCCACTCGGCATTTCCACCAATGCCGTCGTACAAACTGTCGATAGCTGTCCGTATTCAATAGCAATTCAAAGTACTGTCCTACAGTTCCAGCGTAGTCACCACCAGATGTCACCAAATTTCTCAGTGTCTTCCAAGCAACTGCGACATAGTTGTATTTCCCTAACAGGGAAGACATTTGTTTTTGGACTGATCCACTGCAGACGCTTTGTCTGTTAAGACCATAAATCAAAGAACATTTGTTGGATCTTTTTCAGATTTTACAGAGAGACTGTAGGGGTGATCAAGATCTGATCAAATTTTGAGACTAATCCCCTTGAAACTAAAGCAACGCCACTTAGTGGCAGCAAAGAGAAGGATGAAAACAGATGGTATTTCATCTTGTGAATGTGGTATGTAAAAAAACTATTTCATGGATCACATTACTACTTAATAAAAACTTCATATGGATGAATATCTATATTGATTCCATTTTCAGAGAGACTGCACCAAAATGAAGAAGCAGTGCTGTGCGGCAGGAAAGGAAGGAAACCGCAGTTGTAAACACATGGATCTTTTTCAGGCTTTTCAGGCACTTTGTAAAGGCAACAAACTGGAAGTGATCAAATTATGGGACATACCACATTAAAATTAAAGCAGTGCTGTTTTGTGACAGCAAAGAGAAGGATCAACCAATGAGGCTTGACCTTCTGAATAGAATAACTATTAAAGTTATTATTCCGTTTACTCTGATCTTTGGTAAATCTTAGTACCACTTCACAAAAACATATGGATGAAAATCTACAACGGAAAATCTTCCCCCCAAATCTGGAACTGCATGACGGAGGGCAGCCAAAAACAGAGACTGCAGCCGCTGTCTTGTAAAGGCAATCTGCCATATAAACATTCTGTGGATCTTTGTGCAAGTATTCCAGGGACATTGTACAGCTCAGTAATTCTGAAATTGTGGGGAACAAGATGATTTCCTGATTATTCATTAATACAGTCTATATGGATATTTTGTTTCTGGCCGCTCTGCAGATTTTATTGGTGGGAGTCTGGTAGCCAGTTGGCAAAATTTGTTGTGGGTTAATTGAATTATGTCATGTGTTTTTGGAGAGTTGATGAGAATGTGTAAGGTAGGCTTGTAATAATGTTTTCAGTATCAGTAACGGCTTAGCCAATGTGGCACAATGTGGGGCAAAGTGAAATCGACAAGTCGGCTTCCCCTCAGACGTTGGTGCCCTAGGCGGCTGCCATTGTCGCCTATAGATTGAGCAGCCCTGTTTATTTTGTTATACAACAGTATGTGTATCGTAGGCAAACATCTTACCCAGCTAAATTTACCCGTAGGGTAAATGGTGACACATAGACGCAGATCTGCTGAATCTATTTGCATCAAACCAGGTTACACCAAGGGCACCAGATAACTAGCACCCCACCCCAGCAAATTTTATTGTCGTGGATCAGACAGGAAGGGGTTGGCCTACCTTATTTCTTAGAATCAGAAGTGGCAACCTTAGTGAGATTTGATAACTTTATTAATGAAGGAATGTGTCTACAGCTGGCCAGACACAATGACATGGTAAGGAAAATCTATGAAATTCTGAAAAGGCTGATTAACACGACTTCATTATTGGGTAGCTGGCATTTAGGGGACCTGATGAAAGTGAAAACTCGGACAGCAAAGGAAACTATGGATGTACATTCCTGCTACGACGGTGATCTGACAAAGCAGCATTGTAAAGCTGTGCAATCTACACGTTAAACTAAAATACAAATTCATAAAAAAAACTAATAGATACATAAATAGAAACTAAATGACTACAAAATGTGGTTTTGTCCATTAATAAAGTACAGAATAATACATTTCAAATGGGAGATGTATTATGCAATAATTTAAAGATATGGGCTCATTTACCATGTACCATACTTGCATATATTGGTTATTACCAAGCACAGTATTAAGAATTAGATTATGATCATGGACACAAAGGCCAGACCTGCAGAGCCACACGGTACATCCATGAACTTTGCATCGGCCTGCTAAGAAGAAAAAATATGCCTCTGAGAGGAGAGAAGCCCCCTCCCCCAAATGTGTCAAACCACTTCATTCAATAAACACAGAAACAAAAGCAAATCACAAACCATCCAGTTGCTTGGTTTCCAGTAAAAAAAAGTCAACATATATATCTAATTTGGATGCAACCATTTCTATGACATTATCTTTCCTGATGCTCTATAACAGCTGAAAATATTCTCCATGAAAATGAAGTAAAGCCAGGAGGACACCTGCAGAAACCGCAGTATAGGCAAGCTGATCTTCCGCCGCCTGTGTTATTACTGAGGATGTTTGCATGCAAAGTCCAGGCCTCATAATGCAATCGCTTGCACCTTACAGTGGCTTCTCAATTCACAGTTCCTGTGATTGATGAGAGAATGACATTCTGATTCACATTGGAACTTCAAGTAAGCATAATCAGAACTGGAAACCATTTCTCTTGTATAAGCTCAGATCTACCAACTTTTACTTTTAAGTGATGTGTTAAATAGTATTAAAAAAAAAAAACTCAGTTCACTGCTTTCTGGCAGTATGGCATTGTGCCCCCCCACTCTGAGACCCCTCACAAACAAGAGAATACACACAGAATTAGGTGCACATACAAGGGTAGGTACATACAGTGACACACACAGCACTACCCCCTCTGCCTAATGACTTGGGTGATATATAAATTTGACTTATAGGCCTTTCCGCCTTGCTCTAACCAGATTCACAACACAAAAAAATACAAAATTGTATTTTTAAATAGTACTATCTTTCCCTTCTATCATAGAAAAGGTGATCTTCACATTCCGAACGTTCCGACGTTACGATCCCCAGTCTAGGGTTGGGGATCACCAGAATGGTAAGGGAAAGGGAGAGGGGAAGAGTAGATAACCTGGGAACGGAAAAGGGGAACACAGGAAACAAAGGGATCTTTTTTTGTAGTTTTTTATATTTATTCACAGACACGTTAACAAACACGAGGTGCAACCAGCTTTGGGAGTGACCCAGGCCAAAACAACAACCAAAACAGCTACCACACACGTTCCAAACTAAGCTAACTCTAAAGGTAACAAAAAAAGAGGAAACAAAACAACAGTAAGCACCATGTTCGCGGAAACAAAAAGGGTAGTCACTCCTTACGCGCCTAACACACATGTACATTAAACACAGAGTCCAAAAGCACGGTATCCAAAGGGGCGAGCAAAGACAGTAGTCAGGAGCTAAGCAAGAGTTCAAACCAGAAGACAAACAAACCAAAGGCAAAGGTACAAATAGGAGCAGGCAGAAAGTCAGATATCAGGAAACCAAAACAGTTGTACACAGAAGTCAATCAGAAAACAGCAAACCAACACAGCGAGAGCACAAGACAAAGCTTGAGACAGAGCTTGAGCTAGCTGTGACCAGCAGGCTTTATCCAGAGTACAGGGTCAGAGGTCAGAGGGTAGAAGGGGCGTGGCTGGAATCTGGGAGGCGGGCTGTTGCAGCAACTGGAGAGTGGAACTTGGGGCAGAAGACTGAGACATCCGGTATACATATCCAAAACACTCACGGCACATAACAACTGGTACTGTTTAGCTCTAGTAATTCTTTACCACACCCAAGGTTGGCAAAATTTTGAGCCGTGGGGGACCCCAAAGTCCAGGACCAATGCTTAGTCCCAGTTCTGCAGCCTTGTTTATAAATGATCATTGCTTTGTCACATTAAGGCAGGAATCTGTATGGTTTGATTACTTGTCGCTGTGTGAGTTAAAAAAAAAACTCAAAAAAGTTTAAAAACTAATCTTTAATCTCAAGTCAATAAAACTTGTTATGCCTGATTAAAATACTGTCAGCAACTAGAAGATCTGCTTTAAATAGAACCTTGACATATTGCATTATTTAAATGCACTTTCACCCTGCAATAACTATGAAAATGAAACAGGGTATTTACATCTCCTGCAGCTGCCCCTCACTGTAATGTCGGATCACGTTCTCCACGGTTTGCCATTTTTAAAGTAATTTCATGTTACCAATAGTCTCTCTTGAACAATTTAACGTGCCCCTATATCCACAACTCTTATTTCCTGAACATTGCACATTGATGATAATGATTGTAAACCAAAACATTCAGTGTTTCTGTAAAAAGTTTACTTTCAAGTAAAGATAGTTGGTTATAACACTTTGTTGTTGGACTTTTGAATATTTACCACATCTTATTATATTTTCACTCCAGTATTTATATTTATGTACTTAAGGATTAAATAGCAAGCTGGTATTATAGCTGGACACAAAATGCACTGGAATAAATGTTCTACTTGGGATGATACATAAATTTGAATATTCAGACCTCTAATTGCATATATCCATACATATGCTGTCACACCTGCTCCTGCCTTCTACATTGTTGATTATTATTATGATTAATTATTAATTATGATTATGCAGGGTGGAAATGCAAAACCCTTTGAAGATTCACTTTGACATAATTGTTCATCTCTGCAGGAGCTAGGTCCAGTATACTGCTATTGACACAAGTGTTAAATCTGTAAATTTACATGAGTTTTATCTTTATTAGCTTTGAATTTTAAGCGTCAGTTGGGGCTGGTGAGAGGGGATCTGTGTTTTTCTGATTTAATGTAAGCTTGTGTCTTGTGTTCTAATTATTGTCCAACCATTTCCAATAATACGTCAGGTTATAATCATCATCATAATAAAATATGCAAATAAAAAAAATGCATTACAATGTAATGGTATCAATTCAGAATGAAACTGGATTTCTGATAAGTGGAATCCTATTTTTTAATATATTGTTGAGATGAATTTTGATCATTTTAGTTTATGAAAAAAAATGGATTAACAATGCAAAAGTTGACATTACATAATATTTCCCCATAACAGTGTTTGCACTAGAGCAAATAAACCTGAATTTCATTTAAACTCCAGCAAGCAGCAATATGGATGTTTTTAATGACCTATTTAGCATTTTTCTGTGGATAGCAGGCTTTGCTGCCAGTTTGTTTATTATGATAAGCAATGTAGTTCAACTTTGCCTGGAATGGGAAAATTAGCAGCTTGAATTCATACTGTATTTCAACTCTCTGAGGAACCTGCCCTGGGATTTTCTTGCTGAGGTCGGCCAATTGTCCACCGCCTGTGTCGGTCTTCTGGGAACTTTGTGAAGGCTTACAGAATTGGGGCATCTCCATCAAGGTTGTGCCTGGGAAGAGTTGCATGAGCCACTTCTACACGTCGATGGTGTTCATCCTGTTTGTCAATTTTGCAGTTACGTTGCTGCGTAGCTTTGCCAGTGTGGTACGGGAGACAATGGAGTTGATAAACAGCTCATATGGAGAGATGCCAGAATCTATTTAACTGCCAAGTACATTAACCAAAATACGTTATTCGCCTGCGTGGTCAATGTCGTTATGTTCTGCATCACTGTGTTTGACACTCACATCATAAAAGAAAAAAAATCTGTGCTGGATTTCAGCTTCTAGAACCTGACCTACTCCAGCGCCGTGGCCATCACCTTCATCGCCGGAATCAGTGCCTTGTGCCAGAGAGCTTCCGGCGTGTGTTCTGGGGTATTAGGGGCCACAGATGTGAGGCTGCAAAGTCAACATTTGAGACAAAATTCTTAAATGACACAGAAACAATAAGAGGAGATTTAAAACACGTAAAATAACATCATGGAGAATATCCATCCATCAATCCATCCATCTGCCCAAACCAATGCTAGTCAAGCTTGTACCTGATGCTGCCTGGGATTGAAATTCAACTGTAACCCTGACTAAAATAAAGAATTAGAAGATGGATGGATGGATGGATGGATAAATACATTGAGCTCCTGCCCTCAGAAATGGAGGTAGTGGGAGACCTTGATCCTATCACAGGCAACAAAGGGCACAAGGCAATGGTATATCTGAGACAGGATGTAATGTATAGTCAAAGCTATTCAGTAATTGCCTGGCACATAACTCTGCTCTATCTGCAAGTAAGAGGTGCGATTTGAGCGTGAGTGGTGATGTCATCACCCTGTGATATTACACTCCTGACTGTCCAATGCCTCTATGTAAATCCCCGCCCCCCGCTGTCTTCCAAAGGGGACCCTGATGTCCCCACTCCCGAGGCCCCTGCGGCACCTGCCTAGCTGAGCGTCAAGTTGCAAACATCTTTTGCGAACATTTTTTAATGGATGTTTACTGAGCCTAAAATAGGTAAGATTATGACCAAGAATGCAGCGTGACCATTTGCCTGTCAAAGCAATATTCACAAATACAATTTCACTCACGTCACTCAGATGCCAGTGCAGCTCTCATATATATTCTGCATTTGTCAATCAAAAGCTTTTGTTCTGAATACCATTACAGCTTGGAAAAACGGTGTTTATATGAGCTGTTATTTTAGATGGATTGACTGCATTTGCTGCCATAATGATTTCAGTTTGTTTCTGAATCAATTTTAAACCATTAGCTAACATTTAAAAATGTTAGTGCTCTAGTCATGTAGGTCCACTTAAAACCTGTAATAGATCCCCTTACAGCATGTATACATATGCAGTTAAAATAGCATGGTGATGCATGATAAATGATGGGTATATTTTACCAAAAAAGTAATGCATGTCAAAATAGTCTTCCTCTGACGTTTCCAGTATTTTTGTATTCCTACAAAGATTTTGATTGTGATCCACGCCCTGAGTGCTCTAAACAAAGCTCAGATCTCTATGCCAGACGCAGCTGTATGACTTTCTGAGAGGCACAATTCATTAATGACAATGATAAGGCCAGTGAAAGGGAGACCCCCTGCTATACACCCAGCCACTCTGTGCTTCTGCTTAATCCTGCATCTGGCTATTGATGCATTTGCTTATTCTGTCACTCATGAATATTCACAGATGTCACCTGTAAATATTCACAGGAGCCATACCCACACGTGTTAGAAGATGGACCTCGTTACCTACAGACCCCCTCCACTCTGTGAGGTAAGTCCATATTATTGCTACGGGAGTCTGTAACTGAGGGAGAGTTATGTTGCGGGAATGGAGGGGGGTGGATTTCTGTGCTTTGGTGCCTATGGAACAGTGGCTGGATTTTAAGTTTCCAATGTGACTTCGCATATAACTCTGTCCAAGGTGAATAACAGGGACAGTGTGATCCTTGGCAATCTAGTACAATCCTGGGAGATCCTGGATGATTAAGTACGATCTCGGGGAATCAAGTTCAGTCCTGGGAGACCAAAATTTAGCTGCACCTCTGATTTTATATATACTAAGATTATATGGCAGAAAACAGTGCAGTTTATATTGATGTGCCACCAAAATATACATCAATGAGCCAACATCAAATTATGTATTATTTGAATAATTATGATGTAATGAATTCTCTCCCCTATCTGCCATATTTAATGAGAATCCAAATAAAATATTTTTGATTTTCTTGCCTTGGAATGTAAACAGCATATGAATAATCATAGCGTTGTTTTATCAGGAATGCAGTTTCAGAGGTTCCCAGCTGTACACAGAGAGAAGGTCTGATGATTCCCATGGGAACATTCACCTTTTAACAGAAAACTTGGGAAGCACATGTTTAAAATGTGAAGACATGAATTCTCTTGAGGTCATCCTCTCCGCGCTCCCTACATGTAATATTATCCCTACAGAAGTAGTTTATCATGATACTGGGTTCTTTCAATGGCATGTATTTGCCATTTGTCTTATATGATTAGTTCCATTATCATTACCAATGGATTTCCACATTTGCTGGGGCATCATTAGCAGACAGACAGTGGGATGAATTTTAACAAGGACAAGAGGAGTACTGGATGTCACAGGGGATTGGTAACATTTAAAATCCCTGTTGCTAGAGTATTTTGGCTCTTTACAGCCATTGACAAATAACATATTCAGTTTTATTGAGATTCGAACAGTTACAAGAAAAATTCCACCAAACTTTCTGTTAGAGAAAAACCTCTATAATATGCAACAGTACAAAGTAGGCCATTGTTCTGTGTAGGACTTGGTGGACATGAATGCAGGTCACTGTGCGCGGAGGGCTAGACGCGGGGAGAGACAACACTCTGCTTCTCAATATTAGCTCAGTCATCGTATGATCAACATATGGCTGCCACAGGAAACATCTCCACCTCAAATAGGGGTGCAAATTTTAGAAATTAAATGAAATATGCATTTTTCTTTCTTGTTTTCAACAGATTTTTCACATGGGAGCACTTCAGAGAACCTAGTGCAGATACACATCGCAAGCACATTACCTCCTACAAAAGCAAACATGACTGGATATACCTACATCATCAGTTTAACTGTGTGGGTTCCGGGTTTCATCATGGGTTTACTCATACTAGTGTGCAATGCCTTACATTTCCAGCTTGAAAGATACCTTCAGACCATCGACATCATAGTGACTTTGATCATCTTGTCGAACTTACTTGCTGGCATATTGAACATTATAGTGGTACTCCTGTTGAGTCTACACCTTTGTCCTCACATGGCACTGCTCTTTCTATGGGAGATGACATCCGGGATTCAAAAATGGGTCACAAGTCTGATCTGTGTGTTCTTCTACCTCAGGATAGTGCCTGGGAAAAGTCCCATATTTCTTTGGCTGAAGAGCCACTTCAGCTTTCTGGTTGTGAATATTATACTAGTGGGCATTGTGTGCAATCTAATCACCAGCATCATTGATTTGTTCTTCGAGGAGCATCACGAAGAAAGTGTTGAGGGACTCAACTGCAGCTACACTAAGCTCCCACCCAGTCTCTCGGTGTTGAAGCTCTTCTGGAAGAGTTTTAATTACTCTAGTGTGCTTACCCTAATGGTCTTTTCCAGTGGCGCACTCATGGCCCACTTAATCGCACACATGAGGAAGATGCGCGGGAACAACCAGGTGAACCAGCATGGAGTGGCCCGAGCAACCTTCATGATCTTCTTCCTGGCTTTTGAGTTTGTGGTATGCGCTATCGCTAGGTACACTCTGGCAGCCATCTTTCAGCATGGCCTCACTGAGGTCTCCATGAACAGCTACTGCTTGGTCAACCTGACCCTCTCCACCATTGTACCCATCACCCTGATTGTTGGGATCAGTGCCTTGCGGCAGAGGATCGCCAGTTTGTGTCTCAGTGCTTCAGGAAATAACACATAGACGGTGGACTCATGTAGCATGTTTCCAATAAGGCTTACAATGTGCTTTCATTTGTTAGCAGACAAGCAGCAAGTTTTCATTAACAGATACTGCACGTGTGTGATTATATGCCCTGCAGCTAAATTTGAAATGTCTGAAGCATGCCATTTACCAAATCTGACATTCTGCTGAAATAAAATATGCGTAACTTGAATTTTCTGTCAGTCATTTTGATTTTAATGTCAGGAATATTGTTGCATTTCCCTCTGACAAACTGGCATCTCATATAGGGTAATCCCTGCCTCATTTCATTTGCTTCCTCGCAAATGCTGTAGTACAGAGGTGTTCCTGCTTTGGGAAAAGTGGTTATGGACAATCGATGAAGAATACTAGTGTATTTTCCATCATCAATCCAATGAATACAACTGAGAAGTCCAGAAAGCTGCACACGTCACCACTAAATGTAAATGTAAATTTAAACATGAAGATAATCATTTTGACAAAGAACAAATGTTTTCAATAAGTGTGATGTGGTTTTCTGTGTAGGAACATCCAGGAGCCAAGGACCTGTACATCAGCCTCTACATATCAGCGTATCGTGCTAAAGCAAAAAAAGACCAACACATAATTCCTGCACTATTTATCTCTTCCATTTCATAAAAGATGCAATGACCTTCTTTTATCATCTGTTAGTCTTCCATAACAACATTAAGTGTGACAGAGACTGTTCTCATTAAATGTATCTTTTGAATTCTATTTTACATATAACTTTATACGCACTATATTGACAAAAGTCTTTAATATAGAGTTATAGGTCTCCACTCTAATTCATCCCAATGGTGTTCTAATCGGGTTGAGGTCAGGACTCAATGCAGGTCAGTCAAGTTCATCCACACCAGACTCACTCTTCCATGTCCTTATGGACCTTGCTTTGTGTACTAGTGTCCAGTCATGTTGGAACAGGAAGGGACCATCGCAAAACGACAAAGTTGGGAGCATGAACAAGTACCGGCAGGCAAGTACCGTTTTCCTGGCAACCACCAAATCCAGACTCGTCCATCAGATTGTCAGACAGAGAAGCATGATTCATCACTGCAGAGAACACGTCTCCACTGCTTTAGAGTCCAGTGGCAGTGTGTTTTACACCACCCAATTCAACGCTTTGCATTGCACTTGGTGATGTAAGGCTTGGATGCAGCTGCTTGGCCATCGAAATCCATTCCATGAAGTTCTCTATGCACTATTCTTGAGCTAATCTGAAGGCCACAATGTTTGGAGGTCTGTAGCTATCAACTTTGCAGACAGTTGGTGACTTCTGCACACTGTGCGCCTCAGCATGCGTTGTCCCCACTCTGTGATTTTACATGGCCGACCACTTTGTGTTCCCAGTTGCTTCAAATTAGTTATAATAGCACTAACAGTTGACCGTGGAATATTTAGTAGTGAGGAAATTTCACAAATGGACTTATTGCACAGGTGGCATCCTGTCACAGTAACATGCTTGAATTCACTGAGTTCCTGAGAGCAACCCAATCTTTCACAAATGTTTGTAGAAGCAGTCTGCATGCCTTGGTGCTTCATTTTATACACCTGTGGCTATGGAAGTGATTGGAATACCTGAATTCAATTATTTGGAGGGTTGTCCCAATACCTTTGGAAATACAGTGTACATATGAATAACCAGCCATAAATTTAAAATCATAACTTCTACAGTTCAGATACACCTGCAGCTTCTCCCAAAAAGCACAGGGCAGTTGGCAATTGAGAGATACCAGTTCATCCCATTGATGAACACTGAACCTGGAGAAAATATCTGTAAAGATCATTTAAACACTCTGTTGTGTACAGAAATGGAACCCTCTCACCTGGAGGTGTGACAGTAAGAACCGCGCACCGAGTTCACGTGCTATTTACTGCACCACTACTAATGCCCAGAAGAGGGCCTCCTTTGCAATATACTATGAAATCTTGAGACGCCACACTGTAAACCTTGATGAAAGTGAATGAATGGTAAGCAAATACACACACACACACACAGAATATCTGGGAATGGAAAGATGTGATGAAGAGGAAGCAGGGTTATTTGAGAATGGACATTGTTAAATGTTTTTCATGTTTGTGTTATTTTCCAAACACCATGATTGTGAAGATTTAAGTAAATCTATCAGCATCTTGGGCTGAATCACAGTCATTGCATCCTTACATCTGCAAAACACATCTGTACACTCTCAGAGAGTGTCAAGTCTTATGGTTGTGTGTGTCCTTGACACACAAAAACTGTCTGTGGACGGGATTTGGGTAGTTGGAGACATGACTTAATGTTGATTGTGAGCTGCTCAGCCGAGACTGACAACTGTGTGCCTGCATGCAACTCTGGGAGCCGGAGATGACGTAATTCTGCACACCTGCATGCACAAAGAGTCGCTTTGCTCATATGAAAAGCTTGTATCCAAAGTCTCACTAGTTTGTCCCATTAATACAGGCAGGCATTTCACTGGAGCTATTCAGGTTAAGTATC
>JABFEA020000048.1:7815318-7835042 GCA_019775915.2 Cyphomyrus plagiostoma
CCACAAATCTCCATCAACTGCAAGATGCTATCCTATCAATATGGGCCAACATTTCTAAAGAATGCTTTCAGCACCTTTGTTGAATCAATGCCACATAAAATTAAGGCAGTTCTGAAGGCGGAAGGAGGTCAAACACTGTATTAGTATGGTGTTCCTAATAATCCTTTAGGTGAGTGTATACAGGGTATATAGGTGTAAACCAATTGTATGGTAAAGCCTTCTATGTTACATCCCTGGAGCATTTTGTGTGACTTGTCTTAATGTAATTAGGTTCAGTAGATCTGTGCCTGTTAATTCATGTGAGACCACTGACTGGAGTGGACTGAACAAGGGTTAGATAACATGATTAATTAACCAGACAATAGCACAATATTTAAAAAACAATCAGCGAAGGAAACCATCACACTCTGAAGAAAATATTAATTCAAACATACTTTGCACATCCTCCCTCAGACTCTGAAAATAATACATGATTAAATTCTCCTGCAGTAGCTGACTGACTACCAATTCGCTGAACAGGGAGGCTAGTGATGAAAAATAATGTCATACAGTGTTACAGTCACAGAACTGTACAATATTCCTTGCAAAAGATCCTCAGAATAAGTTTAGATGCCAGATGACTGACAAAATGGCAGCTGCAGGCTCCGTTTTGGCTGCTCTGTCTTGCAGTTCCAGTTTTTCAGTTTTAAGATGATTTTGGGTCCGGTCAAGTGTACATTTTCAGGTATAGATTTTCATCCATGTGAAGTGGTAATAAGATCCATAAAAATTCAAATAGAATAAATACAGAAATAATGACAAATAGATTGGTCTTGTGTGAGCAAGACCAATCTATCGCCTCATCCTTCTGCTCTAACTATGCACCGTTGCTGCAATTTTGATATGATTTGTCTCAAATTTTAATCAGGTCCAGATCTTCACCCTTAAGGTGAAGCTGGCACTAAACTGGAACTAAGATGGCACTGTAGTTATCTTAAGCCTGCAAAGGCTGTTCTGTCAGTTTGACTGGGAGCGTTAAACCAAGCCCCTCTCCCCAGATCTTCCAGTATGCCTCGGCACAGACATGAAGTTGGCGCTGTTGTCAAGTCCTGAAAACCAGTATGAAATGCTGCGGCTGATGTACACTGGGAGCCAGGTGGTGCACGGCAACCTGGAGATCACGCACCTGCAGGGGGCGTTGGACCTCAGCTTCCTTCAGGTTGGTATCGGCCGGCATTACCATGGTGCCAGCTTCCACTTTATCAGCTGCTGTGACGCGACAGGTCATACTGTCAATCTGTAAACGATATTAGAATGTGGCCTGTAACCTGTGGGTTGCCAGTTCCACAGCTGCAAAAAACGTAAATACAACTTGATAAAAACATCAACATCAGTGATGTTGTTAAGTTTTTCCCTCTCCTCTGCTTTGCTGTGCACCCGCCACCCCGGGCACCTACAGGGCATCGTAGAGGTACAGGGCTACGTCCTGATCGCCAACGTTTCGGTGCCCGTAGTGCCCCTGGACAGCCTCCGCATCATCCGTGGCAGCCAGCTCTACAACTCGAGCTATGCTCTGGCCGTGAAGGACAATGATGGTCTGAGCGAGCTGCGCTTACGAAGCCTGACAGGTGGGGGGTGCGAAAGAGAGTGATGGGGGAAGGAACAAAGGAAGGAATGGTTGCCGCAACGCATGTAAGAGGGAGGGAGAGAATGCCAGATGAGGGCAGATGGAGATGTTCAACCATTGTGTGCCAGTTTATGATTAACTATGGACCAGTCAGACAGGCTGTGTTGCTACCCCAAAGCCGATTGGATGAAGACTGCTATATAAATGTAAAATTCATTCTGATTGGATGAAGCGGCTTCAGTGTACATGATGCCTTACTGCTCCCTGTTGTTCAAACAGAAATCCTCCTGGGGGGGGTCTACATTTACGACAACCCCCGGCTCTGCTTCCCAGACGCAAGAAAGATCCTGTGGAATGACACTCTGGATGAACAGAACACACACAAGAACCTAGTGGAGGTGCAGAGGCGTCCAGCCCTTTGTGAGTGCCCACCGGAAGGGTCAGAGACCTCCTTTTAAATTGAGCTCCATCTGCCAACCTGGGCTTGACGCATCAACTCCAGGGACTTCCTGGTGACCATCTGTCTGTTTCGTCTTCCCAGGTCAGAGCTGCCATCCGGCTTGTAAGAACCAGGCCTGCTGGGGATCGACGGCCCAGGATTGTCAGAGCCGTAAGTCATGTGACCACATACGTCTCATCTGTCACCCAGCCTTGCTGGATTAGCACACCTTTGCCTTGGTGTGTGTTTTTCTCCAAACCATCAGAACTGCCCCTCACCACCCCCCCCCCCCCCCTTCCATCTCACAGTGACCCACATCCAGTGTGCTTCCGGGTGCCTCCGCTGTAAGGGTCCAAAGTCCAATGACTGCTGTCATAAGCAGTGTGCCGTTGGCTGCTTCGGGCCCAAGGACACCGACTGCCTGGTACGTCCCATCTTGGGCCAGATGGGGGGGTGGCGGCAAACACAGAAATACATGTGAACGTGCATATATGGTCTCATAGATGCACATGGTGTGCTCTCAGGTTTGGGAGCCTGTACCCTTTTTAAAAGGAAATCTTAAGTGCTCATGTGGTCGCAAACCATCTCTTTCCTGATGCTGTTACCCCCTCCTCCCCACAAACATTCACCCTCCTGTTTAGGCATGCCGTCACTTCAATGACAGTGGAACGTGTAGAGAAAGCTGCCCACCCCCCATCATCTATGACCAAATAACGTATCAGTCCAAACCCAACAAGGACAGGAAGTACAGCCTGGGGGCCACATGTGTCAGAGAGTGCCCTGGTGAGTCCGTGCTCCTCACTGCACGCTGCTCCCAGCTCGCCCACATCCACCACTAATTTTTTGTTTTCCTCTAGCTGTTTATCTTTCACTGCCTCCCGTACTATGACTGTCCCTTTTATTTTCACTGTATATATCACACTCACTGTATATATATCAATCGGGGCCACCTAAGATCATAGGTCACCTAAGATTCATTCTGCATGCCCCCCCCCCCCACCCTCCTCATTGTAGATAACTACCTAGCCATGCCGGTGGCCTGCACCAAGGTGTGTCCCAAAGCCAATCAGGAGGTTGTCGTCACCTTCCCTAATGGCACAGAGATCCAGAAGTGTGAGCGATGCGACGGAGACTGTCCCAAAGGTGCGTACGCACATTCTGGAATAGGTGTGCTTGCTTCGCCAGTCTCCTGATGTTTCATGCCGTCTCCCTATCTCAGTCTGTTATGGTCTAGGCATGGGAGACCTACAAGGCGTGCTTGCTGTGAACGCCTCCAACATCGCCCTCTTCTCTGGCTGCAAGAAGATCTTTGGCAGCCTGGCCTTCCTCCCTGAGACTTTTAAGGGGTAAGATCACTCCACACACGCCAAAACTGCACCCCTACTACAGCCGCTTTGTTGTGTCATGGAGGATGAAGATCAGATATCAGAAAAACTGGGAAAAGGTAAAGTGTCATGGTTATATGAGGTTAGGATGTATGATGTATCTGCAATACCAGTACTTTGCCAGCACGATAGTGGATGAATGTTGGCCTTTACGCCTATTTCTTCCCCAACTATCCATTCCTGCTCCCCAGAGACCTGAGCACCAACACCTCGGCCCTGGAGCCGGCGCAGCTCGACGTGTTCAAGAGCCTGCAAGAGATCACAGGTGCTGCTCCTCCCGGCTCAGCGTGTATCCTTGTTAGCCTAACGCAGTGTAAACATGCACTGAACATGAGTGCTTTTTGCTTTTCTTGTGAGCAGGCTACCTGTATATTGAGGCTTGGCCGGAAAACTCGACCGACCTGAGTGTGTTTCAGAACCTGGAGGTGATCCGAGGAAGGATGCTGTACAGGTGCGGACTTGCAGCCCCAAGGGGCCGCTTCAACTCGGCTTTGCTCAGATGCCTCTTAGGCTATGACGTGTGAACTCCTCTGTCTCCCCTCCTCCTGTCCACAGGGGCGTGCTGTCGCTGGGTGTACAGAACCTGCAGGTGGAGTCTCTAGGCCTTCGCTCCCTGCGTCGCATCACCGGCGGCCTGGTCCTGTTGAATAGCAACCGCCGCCTCTGTTACGCCAGCTCCATTCGGTGGGAGAGGATAATGCACCCCCCCAAGAGGTCAGGTCTGCAGCAGGTCATTCTGACAGAGAACCGGAGCCCAGAGGAGTGTGGTATGCAGTTTCTCTTGTGAATCCCAGTAGTGGTACTGGATGAGTCCCTCAACACCTAGATTTAAGCATAACACAAAGATTTGCTACCTCCAGCGGCAGATGGGCAACTGTGTCACCCCTTGTGTGCTAACGAGAGCTGCTGGGGGCCAGGACCAGGCCAATGCGTGTCCTGCCTCATGTTCCAGCGTGGGACGGAGTGTGTGGAAGAGTGCAACATCCTGCAAGGGTGAGAGAGTAGTGACAGAGGTCTTGGTGGGAGTGGGGAGAGGTTGAGCACCATTGCGTTTGAGGCTAGGCTGGTATGGGTTGTGTGGCCTCCCTGGATACATACATTGGCATTCAACATAGTTCCCTCATTTCTTCCCTATGGGAAAAAGTACCACATAATGCGTGATTCCGTAGCCGTGAGGCCATCTACTGGCCAAACCCTAGTAGTGTGGGTAAGTAGTAACAGCTTGTGTCCCCTTCAGGTCTCAGCGGGAATACAGTGACAACAGCGTGTGTCTCCCGTGTCACCTGGAGTGTCGCCCCATGAACGGCTCAACCTCCTGCCATGGGCAGGTAAAACTCAGGGGGCAGCCTTCTCTCAGTGGCTCTGAAGCAGAACCTTCGCAAGTTCAGGAACGCTGGCAATGCCTTTGCTTTCCAACAGGGCGCACACCAGTGCCGGGAATGCCTGCACTTCCAGGACGGCGACACCTGTGTGTCACATTGTCCCAGCGGGGAGAAAGTGGAGCAGCAGACCGTGTGGAAATACGCCAACGAGACCAGGCACTGCCTGCCCTGCAGCGCCAACTGCACTCTACAGTGAGCACTTGTGCAGCCACCGCCAGTTGTGACCTCGCGTGCACCAGCTTTACCCAAAGAGCAGCCAGTTTATGGGAGAGGGAGATATGCCAGCCATTATTTATTTTGGATGTGTGCTTAAAAAGATCCTGGGTAGCAGCCAAATGAATTCAAACAATTTATCATGCTTAGTTGTATCAGTTTGCCTGCTTGAAAGGTTCTTCTGGTTAATGAGTTCTGGGCTCAAGCATTGTGTGAAGGACTGAAACTTAAACTTCTCCCATTCCCAGCATGTAAGGTCCTGGGCAGAACCTGTTCCTTGGTTACAGATCAACTGATATTTTTAAGGCCTGTTTTTTAAAGACAGTAGGTGCTTTTAGGAACTTTATTCCTGATGCCGAGTTTCTGGGCTGTTGATGGGTAACTGCTGTAGCTCCTGGCCACTTTTGTGTGTCGCGTTCCCCCCACACAATAGGAACTGGGACCTTATTTATGCTAAATAAGCATGGGAGATACAGAAAGTTTGCAGGTTAAACTTCACATGCAAATTCATAAGCAAGGTAACTATACCGTCACCCCATCCCAATGGAGGATGAAATCCCACTTTTCCCCACACTTCTGCATAACTTCCACGTTAGTGCCAGTGCTTGTGGTCAGCCAGTCAGCAAAGTCAATTGCTATAAGCTACAGCCAGATGAATGGAGAGTACCTACCATTCAGTAGGACCAGTAACTACAATCAGGCTCTTGCACTGACAATGTGGCAGAAGTTCCTGGAATTCTTAAAAAGTTCCTTGTTCCTGAACAAAGTTGCTGCGGTGGGCAGGGGCCTAGTGCATTCTGGGATGCTGGAGAACAAATGCTAGGATAGCTATATGAGAGCCAAGCTCAGGCTAACAGATATGTAGAGAGGAAGAGCACCCATGGGTGCAGACCCCCTTTCACGCTGTACTATGTAATTGCACTGGGAGCCGTTACCCACGTTTTACTGCTGTTTACTTTCAGGTGCACCGTGATGGATGAGCGGGGATGCCCCGTGCCCCCTGGCACAGGGTAGGAATCCTTTCTGTTGTGGTTTACTGTGAGTGTATTGTTAGGAGTGCTGGGACTTGGCTTGGTGAGGTATAGTAGGTTATGGTTGTCATCATTTGCATAATCAATTAACGTGAATAATAACTTCATAATCCGATAGGTGATGCCAAACAGAAAACGAAAAGTGATCTACTGCCTGTGGCATACTGCTTACAGTGTTCATGCTCTGTCATTCGTCAGGCCGGGCACTTTCATCGCCCCCGTAATAGGCGGAGTCCTCCTCCTCATCATTCTAGTGATGCTCATGGTCTTCTACCTACGCCGCCAGAGGCACCTTAAGAGGAAGGAGACAATGAGGAGGATCCTGCAGGAGAATGAGGTGCGGAAGGGCCTGTCAGGGGGGGTGGGGCATGAAGGTCCAGTACTGTGTACTCACTGTCAAGTGACTTACTACCCAGGCAGCATCTGGGCTGTAGGTTGAACCACCCAGGTGATTCTCAGGATTCGGACGGGAAACCAGGATATCAAGTCAAGTCTTAAGCTACCAATGGTCCTGCGAGCAATAGACAGCTCCAGTTGACCTACCAGGGTTCCTAACTTCTGAGGAATACACGTCTTACAGTGCATGTAAAAACCATCAAATGTGAATGCATTGATTGAGAGTGAATGGGTCTCTTTTCTAGCTGGTCGAGCCCCTTACCCCTAGCGGCGCCGTGCCTAACCAAGCCCAGATGCGCATCCTGAAGGAGACAGAACTGAAGAAGCTGAGAGTGCTGGGCTCTGGAGCCTTCGGCACTGTCTACAGGGTGAGGGCAGCACGTGCCAGCTTACGAATACACTCGCAGACCCAACGTGTTAGTAGGACATGAGGCTCCCTGTTCACTCTCCCTAAACACTGCATGACACTCCTTAGCCTACACTTTACCCATGGTGGATACGTGAATGGTGCAGTAGTAGACACACCCGTGTGCTCAGCAAATGTAGCGTTTCACAGACACATCTTTCATTCCCACGACAGGGTGTCTGGGCACCTGATGGAGAAAATGTGAAGATCCCAGTCGCCATCAAGGTGTTGAGGGAGAACACCTCGCCCAAAGCCAACAAGGAGATCCTGGATGTGAGTCTGTAGGCTAGTTTAGTTCTGTTGGGCATTTGAACAAGGCCCTCCATCCCATTTGCTCGAGAAACTGGCTGACTCTGCTTTTTCAATAGTACATATAAATGTAATCTATTCACTCTGAGTCAGGTAGGACCTTCTTGCTACCTACCCTGTAACATACTTGCGTCCCCCCCATCAGGAGGCATACGTTATGGCCGGGGTGGCCAGCCCATATGTTTGCCGCCTACTGGGAATCTGCCTGACCTCCACAGTACAGCTGGTCACCCAGCTCATGCCCTACGGCTGTTTGCTGGAGTATGTGCGTGAAAACAAAGACCGCGTCGGGTCCCAGTACCTGCTCAACTGGTGCGTGCAGATCGCCAAGGTGAGCGCCGGGGAGAATTCCAGCAAGATCCATGGAGGCTCCATGCCAGGCAGACAGCTATTTTAGGGAGGAGCCTAAAATGACCCATCGTGCATGTTGACCTGCAGGGGATGAGCTACCTGGAGGATGTGCGGCTGGTCCACCGGGACCTTGCGGCTCGGAATGTCCTGGTGAAGAACCCCAACCATGTCAAGATCACTGACTTTGGTCTGGCACGCTTACTGGACATAGATGAGACGGAGTATCATGCTGATGGGGGCAAGGTCTGCTCTGTCTTTTTGTTTGAGTTGTTATATCACTGTTCTTTTACAAGACTATGACATTATTTTGTCTTTATTTATACAAGCTGTTAGCCCATCTGATGCTTGTCATCCCTTTTTGGTGACATTGTGACCGCACAACAGGAACTGGGACTTTTATGCTAAATAAGCATGGGAGATACAGAAAGTTTGTAGGTTAAACTTCACATGCAATTTCATTGGGATGGGGTGATGGTATAGTTACCTTACTTATGAAATTGCATGACCTTTCACTATCTGCTGGTTACATGCTCTTGGCGATGAGATAACATTGCTTGGTTGCAGGTGCCCATCAAGTGGATGGCTCTGGAGTCCATCCTGCACAGGAAGTTCACACATCAGAGTGATGTCTGGAGCTACGGTTAGTCTATATACACCAAGCCGGATCTGTGTATTGGTCAAGCGGATTGACACTGACTGATATGCTCTGCCTGTCTGTGTGTGTGTTGTCTCCAGGTGTCACGGTGTGGGAACTGATGACGTTTGGGGCCAAACCCTATGACATGATCCCTGCCAGGGAAATCCCAGAGCTGTTGGAAGGGGGAGATAGGTTGCCTCAGCCCCTCATCTGTACCATTGACGTCTACATGATTATGGTGAAATGTGAGTGTGGGAAAAACACAGGAGTGGTGAAAGCACGCTGGGTTATTTTGAATGATCAAAACCTCATGATGTATGCCTGCCAAATCCATTTCCCAAAGGTTAAGTCCCACTGCAGTGTAGGATGGGGAGGGGGAAGTCTTAAATTTTGTGAGGTCTGTGGTAATCTTGTTTCAGTTTAATCTTATATTTCGTAGGTTTTAATCTGTACTTGTATAATAACTCCAGTGGGGCTTTTAGACTTAGCTTGGCTTGTTTTAAGGTCCAGTTATCAAACCGTTACAAAGTCAGAGATAACTAATGCAGAATAAAGTCTGTAACACGTTACTTAAGGCCATGATCTGAGGAATTTATAAACACATTCATAACAACTAATAATGCTTTCAGAAAGCATTATAAACATGGCATAAAAGATTAAAGCCATGTGTATAATGCATTATGAATGCTTCATGAATCTCTCATCTATAACACAATATAGAAGCCTTCATAATGCATTATAATGGTTGGTAAAAACATTAAGGATGCTTTGTACTGCATTATAAAGGTATCTATAGTGCAGTATAGATCAAAGCTTCATAAGGCAGTCATATTGCATAATCAACGTGACTATAGTGTGTTATGCCTTTTTATAAATATCTATATCCATGTTTATAATGCTTTATGAATGCATTATAGTGCATTATGAATGTGTTTATAAATAAAATAAAGTATGACATTAAGCAAAGTGTTACCAAAAAGCCTTGTTAACAGTGGGAGGTCTTCCCAAATTGTTCTAGGGGAGTGTGCACACTGCAGTTGACCACTGAATTCAAGCATGCAAAGTTTCCTTGCAGTTGACTGTATTTGTGAACGATAGGCTGGATGATTGACCCAGAGAGCCGGCCTAGGTTCCGGGAACTGGTGACAGAGTTCAGCAGTATGGCCCGGGACCCTTCCCGATACGTGGTCATCCAGGTGCGTCCATGTCAGCCGCTGGGACCTGTGGTATGATACAGACTCAGCTCGTTCATGGGCCACTGGGACGCCGCTGCCGATGAGGTGTTTCTCAGCCTCTCTCTGCATCTCAGAATGATGATCAGATCAGCCCAGTGGACAGCCATTTCTATCGCACGCTCCTGGAGGAGGAAGGACCTGGCGTGAGCGAGCTGCTGGATGCAGAGGAGTACCTGGTGCCTCACATGGACCTCTTCAGGACCCAGGGAGAGCTGGCTAGCAATGGGCCCTCGAGGCATCACTCCCACAGGGCAAGGCCACCTTATCCCCTGCGACTATTTCACAGGGGCATAGTGATATGGTGTGTCTGACTCCTATCTCTGTGTTGTCCACTCAGAGCACCGAGAACAGCCTGGATTGGGACGGTCCAGTGGGAGTGAGGAGCATGAATCCATCAGTCAGCACGCTGGGGAGGAGTCAGTACCCTACCCTGACCATGGGGGCCAGCATGAAAGGGCTGTGGGGCTCTCATTACCCCCTGGCCCGTAGTGCATCTCACCGCTCTGCGGGGGGACAGTCGGATTCTGTTTTCCTGGATGTGGGGACAGAGGCTAGCGCCCCCATAAATGGCCTGCGGTACTGTGATGACCCCACATTTGCAGCTACGGGAGACAGTGACGTGGAGATAGATGGGCCGGCTCTGTTTCTTTCACAGACAATCTCCCTGGGAGGTCAGGGGCAGCCCGGTAAGCCTGGCTACACCATCAGTGCCCCCCCGATTCTCATGCCCAATTGGCTGTACAGTCACAACCCCCCCCAAATGTATCCATGGCACAGTAACTGTTATTATTGTAAGGCATATAGCTGTGCTAATTATTATTACAATCACTATTTTCATATTGATTATTACATGAGGGCCATCCCTGCACATGTATGCTAATACTGATCCCCCCCCCCCCCCCGGTCCCCAGAATACGTGAATCAGGTGGTGCAGAACGGTGGAGTGAGCTACACAGAGCGCCCCAGCACGTTGCCACGGCGAGCATCTGGATCCACACGCCGCTTCCGCAGTGGCCTGATGCCTGGCAACAGCATAGAGAATCCTGAGTACCTGGTGCCGACTGGAGGTCCGTCACCCGCTTTTGACAACCCCTTCTACCTGGACCTTGCCAAGACACGCGCCGGGGGGCCCAGCCCATCGGCTCCGCCCCTCCCACGACTGACCAATGGCTTCGCCATGCCCACAGCAGAGAACCCCGAATATCTGGGACTAGCAGACAGCTGGAGTAGGCAGCAGGGTCACACTTGAGCTGGACAGTCCCCGCTGTGCCACCTCTAAGCTATGACCTTTCTACCCATCCTACTTGGCCATCCTTGTCCCTCTCTGGGCCATTCTACCATGTCTCTCCAGCTCTTTGACCTGTGCTCAAATGGCCGGATGTCTAGGTTGATCTCCCTTCAGCATTCCATCTCAGAGCCTTTTCTAGACCACCCCAGTCCCATTTCTCACTCATTAACCCAAAGCCAGAGAGGACAGGGTGTTGTGGTTCTTGGTCCAGGGGGGCAGGGAGGTGAAACTCCTCCTCTCCAGCAGGGGTTCTGTTCCCAATATGGAATGTCGGAACATGTGAGAGATTCACAGGCCCAGTGGACTGGAAGGTGACTTTTGCAGTAAATGTATCCCCTATGTCCAACGGGCAGCACAATGTAGCGTCTGGTCTATAACAAAAGAAGTCAATAGTTTACTGAGAAGAGAGAAATCTCCTGGCCATTATAAGCTCTTTGGAAGGACATAGGTCCTGATGTCTCAAACATTAGTGCAGTATGCAGTATTTGGAGGTACACACAGATGCACTTGTCTATCTTCTTAATCACATCAGAAGTTATCACAGAACTGCTTTTGGTATTTTTCCTAGACCAAATTTGAGGTCACCATGGTTTTTTTGGTGGGTATTTTGTGCTGTGACTCAACATGGACATTAAATTGCTAACGAAAACTAAAAAACATGCTGTATTTCCAATAATCACAAACATGGTCGGGTGATTTAGCCCTAATAACGAAATCCTTGTGTCAGTCACACTTCAGTGACTTGTTAGGATTATCCCAAGTAAAATACCAAGCTATTTAGGAACTTTTGAATGAGGTGCTCACCTGAATCTCTCCCCTGGAATGTACAGGTGTTTAAGTGAAGAAATGTGTTTTGCTTAAAAGCCTCAGCTTAAGTAAGTGTAAATGTAACTGTCATTAGCGGCCTAACTCACTGGAAGAGAAGAAAATGAAGGAAATAATAAATATATGAGATGTAGAGACAAGTGACACTGTAGAAATGAAAGGTACCTTTTTTTAATTATGTTTGAAGAGTTCTGTACTTTTTTTCAGTTGAGAATACTGATGTTCTGGTCCATCTCTAACTATTAGTGAGACCTCTATTCTCATGTGTGATGCTTCAAATGCACGTAATTCCAACTAGAACATTCTGCAGAGACCATATGGCTTGTAAGGCATGTGTAATTAAAGGGCATTCAGCACTGCAGGACTGGGCCAGGTTATGTGAGGAAATGATTTGTATGGCATTTGTGTTTCTGTGCACGGGGCCGCGCTCATAGTGGCACAGCCAGAACAGAAACTGGCCACATTGTGGTTCAGAAAAGCCAAATTCCCACAGCTGCCAAGAATGTATCTCCGCTTCTGTCTGAGGCTCATCCTGCAGCTACTGAAGAGGCATTTTCAGATTGCAGTGCTTCCCAGAGTCTCTCTGGTTGGATGTGCTTGCAATGATATAGGATGGATGCTTGTAAGATGCAAATCAGCCGCATTGGAAGAAGAGGGTGAGGGTATCATTAGGGGCTTCAGTTGGCTGAGGAAGGCCCCCGCATGCCATGACGACCTCTCAGACAGAAGCATACTTGCTTGTTGTGTCCTGTGAGCCCGGGGGGGGGGGCTCATTGTCATTCAGGGGGCAAAGCCTGCGTGAAAGGAGCTGTTTGTTATTGCCGGAAGCGGGGCCATACCCCGACCCGGTCCGCGCCACAATGCGGGCTGATGTACGGCTGAGTGGTGGGCCCCTGAACAATGCACAGAGGGCTGAGGGAGGGGCGTGTAGAGACCCTCCGCCACCCCCGACTATCATTGACACTGTCCCAGCTTATGCGGGATTAAGATGCCAGCTGACTGGACGCAAGCTCTCGGAATATAAGAGTGCGTATAGCAACCTGTGCCGTGGACAGTTAACGGGTCCTGTCGGCATCTCCTCGCTCTTCTAGAGCTGCAGTTAAATGGAAACAGTCCTTTAGGAGCACAGAGCAAGCTGATAACAATGTGAGATATGCACTGGGAGGGAGGGGGATTCCGGACTGGTCTCTGTGCCGGAATGAGCGGCATGACTGTAGTCTATAGTGCTGAGCTCTGTTCAGCTCTGTCACTGAAATGGCACTGCCCTCATTCAGGTTCCAGGGCCCCATTCTTACCGCTATCAAACTGAAATCCAAAGCTGTGATGCGCATCTGGTGATACCGGTACACTTGTTTTCTCTGAAACACAGGTTAAGAATCTCGCCCTGTGAAGCTGAGGGCCATGTGGAGGAGCGCCCCCCTGAGGGAAATCTCCCAGCCAGAGTCCAAAAATAAAAGGTGCGGCTATGTGAGCCATGCCACATGTGGTAACTCAAGCCGAGCCGCTAGCATGTACAGTCAGCCGGCCCCCGCCGCCGTCTGCATATAGAACGTGCCGGGCAGTCTGGAGCTGTGGGGGGGGAGGGGGGCTTGTGAATGTTGTACAATACACTTTATAGAAAATCTCTCCTATTTTTTAAAGTGATATACCGTTTTTTTGTACATTTGTATTGCGTGTAAATCTGGCCGATTTATTTTCTGGAACCTGTATCGATGAGCCAGTAAATGGTTTGCATTAAAGTACTAAAATAATATAACTTTGTATCCATTTTTTTTTTTTAAAGTAACAAGATATTGAATTTTGCTCACACAATTTAAATAAAGTTGGTCTTCGTACAAAATCTCACAGAAAGCACAAATGTATTTTATTTTTTATTGAGAACAGAGCTGCCAATGGATTTTGCCTTAAAAACAAGCTTCCAGCAAGAATAAATATTTCAGAATTTATACCTTTCACAATATTTACCTTTCACTTAAGTACAGAATGAATGTCCATTTTTTAAATGTTACCTTGGCATTAACACTAAAAACAGAACCATCATTACTAAACAATGGCCTAACATCATCAGACGATCATTACACCCCAGCTGTAGTGCGATTAGAGTAGTCTAGAAGGCTCTCCCTGACCAAGATTCCTCCTGACCCAAGAGCACATACACCTGGCCCCACAGAGGGGAAGAGCCTCACTCCATCCTCCTATTTGCCAGTTTATAGGATGACCGTTTCCATGATGATGATGAGACACAAGCCAATGGGAGAGTGTGGAGGACTGTAGTCAGTCCCACCTGAGGGAGTGGGGTGAGGGGAAGGGGTGCCGGGGGCCTCGTAAAGGGCAGGGGTGCAGTGTGGAGGCTGAAAAGGGGACCAGCGGAAGTTGGAGCCGACTGCCTGTTCCCCATTCACATGGCTTTCACCTTGATCTGTTTCATCTTCATCTGCTTCTTCTCCAGCTTCTTTTGCTCTCTCCGTTGAGCTGCTTCCTGTAAGCGGGAGACTGAGGTCACTCACATGGACGTACGTGGGGGCTTTCACCGAATCTGCCATCTCTCCTCACCTCTAGGCGACGCTGTCGCTCGGGATCCTCCTCGTTCATGATGCGCTCCTTCTCGGCCCGCTTCTTCTCCTCACGCCGCGTCTGCGCCGCCTCCTGCCGCTGGGCGTGCGTCTGCTTTAGGAAGTTCTCCTCCACACGGGCTCGGTTCTTATCCGCTTTCAGCTTCCCCTGGGAACAGACGCGGCAAGAGAACCCGGGCTCAGGCGCCTTCACCTTCACTGGGTAACCTTCACCAGACAGGCCGACCCAGCCAGATTACAGACAGCAAACCGCTGCTGGTAATTAAGGCGTAACACTCCCGGAGGCTGTTCCATGCCCTTACAGCACTCGCTCAACACACTCGGCATGTACTCTACCAGCAAATCATTTTCATCTTTGATGTTTAAATCACTCCTAGATGGATTTGGGAGAAATGCATTCATTTTAATTTGCTTTATAAATATCCCTGTTTTTATTGCAACAAAATCACACTAGGATATTTGAAATATTTGAAACTATATAGTGCAGCCTAAATATACTAAAAGTAAAATCCTTTTATTGATTGTCGTGCCATTTACTGTAGATCTTGTTGAATCTGTTCTTCCAACTTGATCACATTTAAAGCTTGGGTCTCCATTTGTCCATACGTTCATTATAATGACTTTTTCCCCTTTGTTTATTGTAGTTTGTAGCTTTTTCCGCAGATGGCAGTTGTTTTGGCTTTGGGGGCAGGCTATCTGCACAACCAAATCGCCAAACACGTTTGTAAATCCCACCCTAAAGTATAGAAGTACCAAAAAAGTACTCTAGCTGATTTGGTACTTTTGATATTGGTACTGGACTGGGAGTCAATGGAAAATACCAGAGTTTTAGTACTAAAAATACGGTACCGTGTGCAATAGAAAAGTGCTCTGAGATTACGAGCCAGTCAGTCAGTGAGACAAACTGATAACCAGTCAGGATGGCCAACAGGGACTCCCTGCTCACCTCTCTGTTGAGGCGAAATTTCTTGACCTTGTCAATGCTGTAGATGACCATGTTCATAAGAGGAAGCAGGGTATCCATGTCTTTGGGGGACGTGTTGCCCATTCCAGGCACTACAGACACAAAACAGATCAGATGTCACTTGATAAGACATGAGGCTCCATGAGAGTGACGCGTGTAATCAAGTGTGCATGGGGCCTAAATGGTGAGAGCATGTACCGTTAAACGTAAACAGTAAGGTCTTCTTAGTCTCGGGGAGCTTTAGGGGCTGACCCTCCCTAAAACACAGACACAAACAGATTCAGCACAACCATTGTCTTTGGATAGAATCATACCAATAGGTTTACAAACAATGCATGCCAGGGACAAAACTCACGTACTCTTGCATAAGCTTTGGACCAGAGAATTGGTCCGAGAAATGGATTGACTCAATCTTGTCGGCGTGATTGATGAGGTAATGAACCATCTGAAAGACAGACACGCACGCGCAGGTCTTGAATAGACAGAGACATTCCCTGCACCTTCTTGTCAAATCTCAGTCTAAGGCCACATCTGTACTGCTATGTTTTTGAGATCAACAACAACCTCCATCCACAAGTATTTCCTATCACACCGAGACAAGCAAAAACATACATGACATATGACTATTGGTCTACATTGGGCAACCGCTCATCAACACAGTGACCAGAAACTTGTTTCTTTTTGTGCAAATATGGAGCAGTCATATGCTCATGGGAGTTTCTTACACAAAAATGCTCTGAGCGTACAACGAAAAATGACTGGTTCAGAGAGATAACCAGATTGTTGAAAGGGTGGGTCCAAGGCTCCAAGCAACTACAGAAGGCAGGACCAAGACATCTGATTGGTCGGTCCCACATCCTCTAGTTGCTTGGACCCACGCCCTCTACAATCTGACTGGTTATCTTTCTGAATCAATCATTTTTCGTTCTGCCCTCAGAACATTTTTGTGTAAGTAATACTCTCATGAGCCAGTCACAGTATTACACTATACTTTAGCTGCATACAGGTTAGCAACAGGGAATGTGCCATTGAAAACCTCCTCCTCCATATCCACCAAGTTGGAATACTACTTCCATGCAAGTGACCAATCAGACAATAACAGGGTAAGTAGTAGGATCAAATCAGGGAAGGGTCATGTGATGATTAGGGACCATAAGTCTTCATTTTTACTCATCTACACCATAAGGTTAAAACAGAGTTATATGAAAATATACAGCTCTGGGAGTGTTTTCTAGTTTCTGTTTTTGGGGGGCTGAAAATTCTGGAGTAGTGTGAACGAAAATTAAAAATGTGTCAGTGTGGACACAGCTTAAAATAGGCAGTCAAGTAAAATCGACCCAATGATAATGTTAAACTCCATTCAAATGGCAAGATCAATTTAGTTGAGCTGTGACCATCGGATCCTCCTACATCACCTTGCTGTCCATCATGCCATCTGACACCTCTCCCATCTCTGACAGGATGGCCAGGAATTCTGGCAGCCCGTACTTTGCTCCGGACTTGGGCTTGTCACTGCAGAATTCGCTCTGAGGGAGAAAGGGATGAACACACACGAGAACACAACCACGGTCAGACCTCAAGGTGCTGCCCACGCCACAGCCTAGTGCAAAACCACAGACGTGCACAATAACGCAGCATTGTCCAATAGCAGCACTACAGTGAAAATTCTCTTTTTGGATTGAATGACACAATTAATTCTAATATTTCATAACAGTTGCTGCCAAGGTACTTAGGAATATGTGGCAATACATTATTAGTGCACAGACACAATATGGATCATGACCTGGGGGAAAGAAAGAATAAGGGGAAAATGCCATAAGGCGACAGAGGAAGGAACCAAAAACTTCACAGAATGGAAGAAAAAAAAACATCTGGCTGTGCAACCTCACCCACAGTCATGCTAATATTATAGAATCCTTAATAACTGTCCAAATCTGCAATAAAGGTCTAATTTAGCTGGCTACATTAATGCTATCCACCTATATCCACAGAATGTTTAGCAATTAGCCTTTTTTAAACTGAACGTCCAAATACTGAAATACGAGCCATGTCAGGTTACAGGACGGCCGATAAAAACACGTGTCAGTCAGTCACGGGATTCTCACCAGGTCCTGCATCTCCTTCTGCAGTCTTGCCATGGCCTTCCTGTTTCCCACGGCAAAGACAAACGTGTCCATGTCCTCGTCATTCAGGGTGACCTTTATTTGCTGTAGAGGCCAGGGAACAGGAGAGAGTGCAGGTTCACACTGCGAGGCTGCAAACGGGGAAAGTACCACAGACGGACATGCCTTGCCTGGAACGGACCACAGACAGCAACCAAACACATAATCTAGCTGTCACCCCAACTCATCTACAGAGAGGATTTTCAGCCTGGGGGCCTCGACCTGCTGGGGGCCCTGGAGCAGGACCAGAGATGCACTATGGTTTATTTTCCTATTTCTTTTAGGACTTCCTGCTTTAAGCAAGGCTGAAAAACACTGATCTACACCAAGTCCTTCTTAAGTCATACCAACGTCCATATAATAGCAGTTCTGTTGGGGTCCATTTGCAAACTCCAGGAAACATAAATGCTCCCTGGCGACGTGCTCCTGATGACCGTGCAGCCCCAGCGCCTGTGCTCGCCAGCAGCGAAGGGCGGCAGCACATGGTGGAACCTACCACTTGATCACAGGCAGGCCTCATCATTCTGGCCAGCACATTTAGCAGGTCCTGCCTCTTCAGAAACTGCAAGAGGGCCAGAAGAGAACATTTTAGCTCAGGAAGGTTTAAGCACTACCTGGGGATGTGTTGCGCTGGAGACTCCAGAGTGTGTCTGGTTAGCCTGCTTAAACGGGCAACAGCCAGTGAGTGCAGGAAATGCCCTTGGGTCTTTGTTAGCAGGCCATGAGGAATGGGAAGCGGAGGTGGGGGGGGGGGGGCTGCACCTTCAGCTGGATGAGCATGCCCTCACAGCAGACGCGGCCTGAGCACCACAGGTTGTAGATATGTTCGTTCTCCTGGTTTAGCTTCCCTGTGCTCACCGCCTCCATGCTGGTCCCGTCATCGCCTGGGGGGTTCGAGGCCATTAAAGAGGAAAAACACACACACACAGGTCTAAGGAAAAACTAGCAATGACGACAACCTTAGGGAAACTGGGCCCATTCACCATAACAACTCCCATAAATGTCACACACATCTTTACTTTCTGTTGTCCTATTAAGATAGGGGTCTAACTAATTGTGCTTTTCCACTGACACCTAGCGGTACCACAAACTGGTGGTTCTCCATTTTAATGTATACAAGCTGTATCCAAGCTTCACCTGCACTGACTAGTGAGCATGGCCAAAAATGTGACCAAACCAAGCTGATTGTTACCACCATCATACTGGTGAAAATGCACAGAGATACCAATATTCAGATCTGATCTGAAGGGGAAAAGGGCATATCCTATATATTATTCATTATTAGCAGTATCACACACAGAACAACTGATCGGAATGGATTCATAACGCAAATGTATGCTAATTCCATTAGCGTTTCATATTAGCATTGCACAGTGATTCTCACACATGTGCCAATTAGAAATTATCTGTTACAACAATCAATTGCTGCATGTACTGCTTTTAAAGGTGAATGTGTATTTGCATACCAGTCATATGCATCCCCGCACATCATGATATACATTATGTGAACAGTAAATAAGTTCTGTCACTGTCGCTCTCCAAAACTCTTCGCAGTAAGCCATCTCTGAAACCATGTTTTAGCATGTTTATATGACAAATGGCCTTTGCATCACCAACTTTAATTCTAATTTGGCATGTGAATGACACCTACCTTCAAGAGGACAGAAGGTTTTTTTTAAATAAAAAAATCCCTTTGAGAAATAGCCTTTCCTACACTGTGGGTAGCAAAAAAGCCTACAGCTTAGCTGTAGCTCGTTGGAAAGGCCAAAAATAGTACTTTTCATGGTACTTATACGTCACTGCCAGCTAGTCTTCCTGTACCTCCTATCCCATCACATAGGCCAGTGGTTCTCAACCGGGGGGGGCGCGGACACTACAGGACACTGCAGGCTACAGGATGGGAGGAATAAAAACTGGAGAAAAAAAAAAATTGCAGATTTTTTTTTTATCACTAAACTAATGTCATAAAAAAATTTCGTTTTGTATATACATAACTCCGGAATAAAAATTAAAATGTGTTTGGACTGATTTTAAAAAAGCGTTTTGAACAAATTTGATTGGTTTGCCGATAGTGAGCGCAAACGCAGGTCAAAAGCAGTTTTATTAAGCGAGTCATTGAGTCGTTCATTCAAACGATTTCTTCAAACGGCCAATTCATCAAGAATGAGACAGATGTTTTAGCATGGGTCTTTGACTCAACCGATTCGTTCAAAACACTGAATCATTCAAAACACGATTGAGTGTTGCTGTGAGATGCGCTATGCTGTGATCTGCTTGGATTCATTGGATCTATTTTCGCTGCTAAAATAGACCAAAACAGTCATTATTTCATCAAAAATGTAACTGACTTAATATTAACTTGTTTGTTGAACTGTCATATGAAATCAGTTTCACATTTTCAATCGTTCATTTGTCAGCTCTCTTGGTCGTCAGGTCATGTGATGCATGTTTCTGAACTGTATTCAAATGTTATAAATATAAAAACACCACATTTTGAAATTTAACTACAGTATGTCAATTTA